>CM051237.1:374925102-375106270 GCA_027917425.1 Gastrophryne carolinensis | reverse complement strand
AGAGGAATGTAGAAAAACAAGAGAGTGGAGAGAAAAGTGACAGAAAGCAAGAGAGTTGAATAGGGCAAGAAAAAGAAGACAACTAATAAGAAAAAGAGAGAGGGAAAGAAAAGAAAAAAACTGCAATGTAGGGAAGGTAAAAAAATAAGGGGGATATTAAGAAGCTGGAGATTTGGAAATCCAGGAAAATGATGGGATCATTAAATAAAAGAAAAAGAAAAAAGGTAATAGAGATTTATTCAGGAAATAAATGTGAAAAATAGAAAGGAGATAGATGGGGGGTATTTTAGAAAAGAGAGGTCTGCTGGTCCAGTGGGACAGCTCCTAGTGCCCCTAACAGAGAGTTCGGGACAGCACCCTGTTTGACCACAAGGACCAGCTGTGCCGGAGAGGAGGTGGTCCACAGGGACACTGAACTAGCCCAACCCACCCCTCTCAGCACCAGCGAGTCCTGCATCAGGAGATGCACACCAGGGCTACATTCACTGCAGGCTAGGAAACAGCTTCAGCCACAACTCCCCCAATAGGAGGTGTGCAGCACTGCAGGGTGCAGCTGTGTACTGGTCCCCCTTTATACAGAGCTTGATGAGGAAAAAAAGAGCCCCTGCATTTGGGGCTCACATGCAGCAGGAATAGGTGGATTTGTGTCCTTGGCACAAATTTGCTGAGGGGGGTGAAAGGTAGGTATGCTTTTAAAGCGGACCTTCACCCTGAATAAGAGTCTATTTTGTATGTTTTCCTCAAACCTACATACAGATTTCCCACATTAAAAATCATCCTATCTGCACCTATTGCATTTTGTTGACCAAGATGGTGGCCCCTGGAGTATCAGGCTGCCTGCAGACAGGGAGTGTCTTCTGAATATGCCGCTCTGCATTCTGGGATTGCTGACCTTTTCCTGACCTCAGATCTGCTCTGTCTCTCTTTGAAGCACAGCTATAACCTGCCCCCTGCACTTGCCCACCCCCTTCCTCTCCTCAGTAAGTGATGCTTCTAAGCAAGATGGCGGCGCCCATATCCTAGAAGCCTAGTGGGGGAAAGAATAATAAGTAAGTGACTAAAAACTTAAAATATAATAATTTTAGATGCTAGGGAATCATTTTTAAGGGTTTCATTAAATGATGTTGAAGGTCTGGTTTAAGTGACAGGCAGGCTGATTCATCATTAGCGGCAGGTAGCGACAGATGAGCGTCTGTAGCAGGCATTTTCAGAGTGCCCGCTAGTAGTCGCAGTGCTCGGCCGTGAGTCGCTGCTTTATAGCGACTCAGTCGCTGTGCAGTAATGGTGAATACATTGTGAGGAGTCGCTATTTGACCAGTACAGCACTGTATGGGAGCGCATGTTAACGACTGCTCATAGCGACCGACTCACACCATATTCAGCAAAAAAACAGCCTCACAAATCTCTGGCGCTGACAAATACTTGTTTGAAGCCCAGAGCGCAGGAGGCGGTGTGTTTAAAGTCTGTTTTCCAGCATCTATCCACTAATAACAAAGCGAAAACATATGGAATTACATTGTAGCAACATTGTAACATGAACACTTTAATGCCAGACCTGTAATGTCATTTCTGAGGAAATATATAAAAAATAAAAAAATTATGAAAAAACTGCTATTTCAATGCCAGAAGAGGTCACAGAATTATTTGAGATTTAAAAACAAAAACACAGTTTAAAGAGAAGGAAAGGATCGTCCATTGAAATGCATGGGAGAGCGCCAGATAGCGAGAGGTCATACCTGGCGCTGTGCAAGGCTGAACGCTGGCGCTGTTCGCTGAGGCTAGGAAAATGTTGAATCAGACGCTACATGGCGCTATCCCAGTCGCTAAACAGATTCTGCTTGATAAGTGTGTAATTGCGTGCCGTGTCCGGCGTTCACCAGTCGCTACATGTCGCTACCTCTCATTAACCAGGCGCTACCTGACGCTATCCCTTCTTAAATAAGGGCCTAAATTAACTGTGGTACTAGAGAGAGCAAGAGCTGCTGATAGGAATGCTTTCATGTACTTCTTATATTGCTGTCATTTCTACTTGCAACCCATAAAATGACCTTTAATCTTTGGTATCCCACAGTTTCCAGTTACACAGGGTGAGAGGAGGATGATGGGGTATCTTTACAGGGGTCATTTCAGTGATACCCTCTCTGTTAACACCTGTTTTACATAGCTGGAGAGCTCATATATTGGTGGCTGTCAACGCATTGTTAATGCAGACATGAAAAGGCATTGGCATTTCCTGCAAATACCCAAACACATATTTAGAAGCCCAACATATGTGTACACTCATAACGCCATTTCATTGGAAGAGATGAAAGTGAAGGGGTAGAGTAGGATCACAATTCAGATTTGGATTTGCATTCTTCCAGCTCCCAATGCTTTTATACAGCCACATGCCGGCACATTATTACACATTTTAGCCCCTACCCCCATAACAGGTTTTTGATGAGCCCAGCCTATGAAATACTATCTGGCATCACACACATATTATAGACTGTAAATACAGTCTGCAGCTTGTAACATGTTTAGTGCTAACTAAATACAATAACCTGTGTCTCATCTTCTGTTCTGTTTTCTGTTTTCATGTAATCACGAGTCTTTTCTTTTTTTATAGGAAACTAGCAAAGACATGCCTTAAAACTTTTTGGGGAGGCTCTGACATTATGATGACAGGTGAGGAGTGCATCGTATCACAACGGTTATTTCAAATTATCCAGAGACAACAGACACATTAAACCGGACCTTCACCCTGAATTAGAGCCTATCTTATATGTTTCCCACACCCTGTACATACAGATTGCCCACATTATAAATCATCCTACCTGCATCTATTGCATTTTTTGAGCCTTCATCCAAGATAGCGGCACATGGAATCTCAGGCTGCCTGCAAACAGGAAGTGTCTTCTGACTGTGCAGCTCTGCATTCTAGGATTGCTGTTTTTTTCCTGGCCCCAGCTCTGCTCTGTCTGTGCAAAGTACAGCTATAACCGCACCCTCTGCACTTTTGCCCCCTCTCCTCTCCTCTTCTCAGTATGTGACGCTTCTGAGGCAAGATGGCGGTGCCCATATCCTGTGCTGAACAGAGTTGAAGCCCAGTGGGGAAAGAATAAAAAGTAACTGAAAATGTATTTTTTAATTAAATGATGTGAAGGTCCTGTTTAAGGTCTTGCTACGTAGATGCCTAGTGTAGTGCTTTTTCCATTTACCTAAAGAATGTGATGCCCCTGCAGGTTCTATGTTGATATTTTTGCCCATTCAAAATGTTTATAAGCTATTTCTGAGCTTTACACTCAATATTCCAGCGGGGCGCGTCAGATGGGCTTCCTTTCCGGACGCGCTTCCGGCCGGAGCATGTTCGGTGTTTGGCGTGTCGGCGGCGGGTGGCGCAGGAGCATGACGGGTGAGTACTTAAAGGAGGCATATCTGGAGATAATGTACGAGCCTTCTCTGCCCTGAGGAAGTGATGTGCCAACGCAACGCGTTGGCGGTGAGCGGGGGGATGCTGCATGGCCTCGGTGATATGTGAGATTCTGTTATCTTTGGATTGTATGTTTTCTCTTGTACCTACCCAGCTGGTCCTCATAATTTCTCTGAGAGCACTTTAGCACATAGCACTTTTGTTAAATAGTAGTTGATATTTTGTTATGCATTTTTATATGCCTTCAGATTAGTGGACACTTTTTTGTGTTTCCAGCTTGGTTAAAGAGGACCTAGAATCCCAAATTCTTATATGGCAGTTATGTATGACCTATAAAAGCAGCCTTTTGTCATCTGTTTCCCCCTTTCTCCTCTCAGGCTGTGTCTTATGTTTTTAATAAGTCTTAATGTATGTAACTGTAGATATATCCATGAATAAAATACTATATGTTTTGATATTGACATTTCATTGGGATAGGGTGAGAAGTAGTGGGACTCCTCTGTTTAGAAGATTGTTCATTTACGCTTATTGTGTTCCTATCCCGTGTGTGCACACTTATCTTGAATAATTGGCCGGTGCGGTCGCCCTTTTTCTTTGTTTACATTCAATATAACGCAGATCCATTTTTTACACCATTTCACAGGCTCTGGTCAATCACAGAATTAGGGTACAAGACACAACCTAATAATAGGTTTCAGAATAGTGACATGAGTAGTAGGTGTTACAAACTGGTGTCCAGTCACCACCATAACTGGTTATTAAAGATGTATTGATGGATCATAGAAAGATTATTTGCATTAAAGTGATTGGCAACTCAAAAGTAAAAAAAACTAATACCACTAGCTTACCTTACATTGTGTGGCTCCAGTGCTCTGCTTCCTCCTCTGTCTGTCTCTTTAGTAAGGAAAATCACTTCCTCATTCAGCTTTCAGTCCTCACCCCACCGATCTGGTCAATCAATCAACCTTGGTGGACTGTGAATGGAAACACCCCCCCCCTCCCAGACGTCCTGATTGGCTGTCTCTCTCTGCAGCTCTGAAACCCAGCCCTCCTCTCACACTCAGCACAGTGTGCTTACATCACATCATGGATTTCTCCCTGTGAAGTGTTCTAAAGGGAGGCTGGCAGCTTCCCAGGTGAGTAGCTCTCAGATATTTGTCTGCATTGCATGTCCCAACTTTGGGGACTCAGAATTAAGAGTAGGGACCACACTAAACCCAGAGTGCCTTGCCGGGACAGTGTGGCTTCCACATGTATCTGCAGATATATGCAACCAAATCTCTGTCTTTCCACATAGCTAGACATGTTTGTTGCTTGATATTTAGTTGATGAGAGGGTTAAACTGGGCGGCAAATTAGTTCCCAGGCCCTGAATAATAATAATACTTTTGTATAAATAATAGTGATTGAGCTGCTCCCACCCACCTTTATACATCACATCACTGTTGCCACACCGTTTCTCTTCACTTTTTCTCTGCATCTCCAATGCTCTAATACTTTGAGAGATAACTTAGGAACTACAGAGTCTTTTTTGAAAACCTATTGAAATTTGGGACAATGCAACCTGAAGCCTGAGACAAAGGAACAACTACTGGGCTTGTCTTTAGTATAACATTAAAGATGGAACCCCATCTACTACTTAAATTTTTTAACCACAGCAAGTCTTGGGGCAAATTTATACCCCCCCACCCCCCGGATGTCTTTAGGATGCCCATACGAAGCCCCAAAACTGGGCATTCTTACTCACCATATCCCACTTGACAGGCAAGGTTTTGCAAATGAGTAGGCCGCTATTGTTTCTCTGGCTTTTTTGGAGTTTTATCTCTTGCTGTCTCAGACAAATAGAGCATTCTAAAAGCCATGGATGTCACTGGGCCGATATAAGTTTTTGGAGCAAAATATTGTGCTAGAAGGAAAGAAGTGAAGCTAGATCTCACCAGTGGGGTTGCAGACCATTAAGGGCCTTAAAGTACAGTCCCTATGTACTTTAAGGTCACCTCCATTCCCCCAGCATCTCGGGTCCTGGACACAACCATTTTGGGGAGAATGCACAGAGTGGCAGGACGCGCAGCAGTGTGACTGTACCGGTCATTCACTGGTCATGCACAGCCCAACTGTCACTCAGGACTACAGCTGCCATTCAGAGATGTTGCAATGATCAGGTAAGTTGTTTTATTAATTTAACACCCAAATTTGGCTTAACACAAGTTCCTCTTTATGTACTTATTGGAAACACGTTTTGCGTGAAGCCGGACTTGTGAGGACACACCTGTGTTTGCAGCCACCAAAGCGGACCCTTGTGCCCTGTTCTACAAGGCCCCATAGCTGGTATGGGCTGGCTATGCTGGGTGGGGGGGGGGGGGGCATGTTAGGGTTTTTAACCCTTATAGTTTCCAATAAAAATGGCACCCCCCCCCCAGAAAGGGGGACCCTATGTAAAATAAAACTTAATTTAAAAAAATCACGATATATCGTATTAAGCACTTACCAAATTATTTTTGGTGAAGGCCATGGTTTTGGATGGCAAACCTCCAATATTTATGGGCTGCAGAAAAAAAAATGTATTTCCTTTCTTTCCAGGAACTGCATCCATATTTCACCAATGAAACCTAAGGAAGTAGTTGGCAGCATAGAATGCATGGCCAGGATGGTACACAGATAAACTCTGGAGGTAGAGGAAAACTCTGGATACTGTGCACTGTATTGTTTAAACTTGAGGGGCCTTTATTTTATAGAGCAGTGGATGTTAGGTGTAATGAGGCACATTTATAATGCATGCAGTGTATCTATATTGCATTTATTATTCTTTATTTCAGCAAGACTTAGATGTACGTGTTTCTCAACATCACATGTGTCAGCTCAAGCATATTTGCCATCATTACAGGGCTCAATGAGACACAACAGCACTTTAATGGTAATTAAAACAATATAATATATAATTAGTAATTCTTTCTGATCTGTTGATGTATAATAGTTCATAATTAATGTTTTGATCCAGATAAGATCTTATGGTAAGACGTAAAAGCTTTATATACTAAAGATCTACAGGTTGACGTTGTGTAATTATAAGCAAAGCTTCTGAGATTTGTTTTAAATCTGAATTGGGCAAACCAGTCATAAGATTCAATCATAGTTTGTCAAACATTTAGGGACAGACAAAGTAGGAACACTGGAAATACGTTTATGTACAAGTCAGTTTATTTATTTTATATATTTAACATTTCTTAAACATCAGATAGGCATTTAGTTTTCTAATGCAAAGAAAATGACAAGTGCTTTCATTTGTGGTCATAAGGTGGTGGTGGTGTAAAATTAGAAAAACACTGTATTTGCAGATGGACTCTTCACGGATTATTATATAGTATCCAGTGGAAAGAGAATAAAAACATAAGTGGTTATCGGCCATTGTAAAAGTTTACATTTGTACTTTAGATGACGGATGGTTCCTTCTGCTTACTCTGGCCTGTGTGTAGGGTGGCACAATGCGAGGGGCAACAGGGGATGCAACCCTAGCTGCATTTCTTTTCCTGTTTTTTCCAATCATAATAATCTTGAACACTTCCCCCACTTGTAGGGAACAGAGGGCGCAGGGGTATGTGGCAAATAGCTGGATTATTATAAACTAAATCACTCAATGCAGTGTGTTTTTAAATTACAGAAACACAGAATAGTTTTTACCCAATCACTGTCCTGCCAATGAATCTTTTAGTGTACCCTGTATGAATTTTGTTTTGCATTTATAGTTGCAATTATATTGGTGGGTGGGAACTAAAGAGGCATGGTCAACAAAGGACGTGGTTTGGCAGGTCAGTGTGTAATAATTAATGGATGGCAAGTATGATAGAAATAGTTAAAACTGTCAAATCTAGATGGCACTGATGTTATGCCAGCAAGCAAATCTGTCTAGAAACTGACCCATACATCTATATTGTTTTTAGTTTTTAGCGCTCAAACCTACAAAATGTAATTACATCTGAACTATAGGTGTTCTCAGAACCCAAAGGGACAGGAAGAATGTAGGATCCTCCATCTGACCCTGTGAAGTTTTGGCACAGAATAAGAAAAGAAAGAGGGTTCGAATATTGCAATGCCACTGACTGAGCAGGTAATATGTCTACTCTGGACCTAAAAAAAGAAACCTTAATACATTAAGCAGATACTACATGCAAGCCATGCCTTTTTGAGTGGAAGATTAACAGAGCAGGGGGAGGATGAATCAACCTTAGTCTCCAGCCAAGGATTCATTAAAAGAGTAGAATTTCCTTAACATTATATTTTACTTTCCGGTAACCATAGGAATAGAGGTTTGAACAAGAGCAGGTCACCAGTTGTAGGGGCCTAAACACAATTGAGTGTCCTAGAGCCTGATTTGGCTTACAGAATCAAACTATGCAATGTATTAAGCTTTTACGCTCTATTCCACATGATACAATTATAACTTTGTCCAAAGATACCCCACTGAACTTCAATTGCTAATAAAGGCATCCCCCCAAATAGTTGAAACTGTAGTAGATGTTTAAGTCGATCAACTATTTTTTTTTCAGATTGGATAATGTAGGTTCGATTATTTGACTTGCCAGTACTGCTTTCCTGTGAACCCAGTGCAGAAATTACATTGAACCCACTGCCCTTTGACCACAAGAAAAGGTTCCAGAAAAATATTTCCCAAGGAAGACATAGCTTTAATGTCAATTATTTAATATATTCTCTGATTATGTCCATAGAAAGCTCTAGATGACAGTCAGCAATGCATTTTTGGGAGGTAATCACCATCATATTCCTGCTTACCTTTGACAACCGCTTTCCTGGTCCCTCTTTTTAGAGTGCTTTTTAAAACATACTTCTAGAGATTTCATTTGGCATGCTGTGAACCCTTTGACATTAACCCCTAGCCCTTGTAAAGAATCAAATTCAGTGCACTGGTAACTATAAGGTCCAGAAATCAATATAACCAATAATCACAGCCCCACTGTACAACATTGGAATAGTTGTAAATTATACCTAAAAAGCCCAACTCCAACCAAAGTATACTGCCTATGACTGTGTTGTAGGAATATAGAATATTGCTTCACTGTCTGACTAAGGTTCTAACAAAACAACATAAAAGTCACTGGGACCAGATGGTTGGCATTGCTGGCACAGGAACCCAATATTTCTTGCTTGTCTCCACTTTTTGGCACTGATGAATTGTTTGTTTAATTACTGAACAGTGAGGCTAGGTCTCTCAAATATGATTGCAACAAGCAAAATGTAATATTACATACATTGTAGCCCGAAAAAGTATTGGCTGGAGTTTGGCTTTAATCAAGTTATCATTCCTATCCTGTAAAATGTAGATGACATAAGAGCACATTTTAGAAGCACCACTCATTTCTAATGGTAAAGTTTCCCTTTTGCTCCAAAAGTCTAAAAAGCTAACTTACTGACATTTGAACTGGATAAAAGGAAAACTACGGGACTGAACAGATAATGGAGCATGTGCCATCCTACATATCAATGTGACAAACCAGTGCTTTGTTTACTATTGTAATCCAAGAAGCCATATGTATTGCAAGACATGGAGAAAAAAAGAAAAGATATATAGATATATATATCTCAAATACTTAAAAATACACAACAAACCTGCAATGAAAATTTGCAAGCAATTTAAAAAATGGTGATGTAATAATTACAAACTTCGCTGTAAAAATACAAAGGCACGTCAAGATATTTCAACAGAAATAATTTAACTATGGTCATGGTTACATTACATGGCACTTAAAGCTTGACATGGCAAAATGGTTATATTATATAGATGTGTTCTAACACTTATTGCTAAAGCTGATGAAGTTGGCAATGATATATATATATATATATATATATATATACTACAACTTTCCATGACATGAAAAACAGAAATAGCAATATACATAAAAACAAAGGAGAACCTTGAAACATGAAAAGTTATCCAAGTTCATCCTATCTGTTGTTTTATATTTTGAATTCTTCAGTTGGAGCAGTCTACCGTTTCATATTCAATGAAGAAGCTGTCCAAGTCTAAACATATCCTAGGATATGAAGCGATCTAGACTCATGTTTATGATAACGGATATGAAGTGCTTAGGTCTACTCTTAAATAAAAGCCCTTCAGAAGTGAATGAACAGTTTGGAAAGTAGGATCCACCCACTTAGTTGTTGAAAGAACATCCTTTAACATGTTGCGTACAGTAACTTCCAGATGTTCTGTATTAAGTACAGCTGTTTCAGTCTTTAGCTCCAGTATTGCTACAAATCAGGAAAGAATGTGAGGTGCAAAAATAATGCAAAAAAAGATCTCTTGCTAAGTTGTCATAGTCTCTGGATTTTGTGGTTTATGCGCAGCATAATTACTTCATGGCTTTTTTTTGTCCATAACATGAAGAACCTCATCCAGAAGAGAAGGACCAAGGTCAAGCTGTAGGGTTAACAAAGAGCCAGCCAGATCAGAAAGGGACTCATCTGATTTTAAGTCACTGTTTTCCATATTGCATGGAACAGGGCTGTCTTCAAAGTCTAACCCTTGCCAGTCACTGTATTGTTCAGACAGACTTGAGGAATGGCTTGATCTTCCATTTGTTGAGCATGATGCTGAGCCACTGATCTTCCATGCACTTCCACTGTCAAACTGATCTTCATTTTCATAAGCTTGACACTTATCAAGCAATTTTTCTTCTATCACCGGCTCGCAGCTAAGTCTTGATGACTTTGAAGGGCTGTATGAGTCTCTTTTGGAGTTAAAAGTTACAGCAGATAACAAGGGCAGGACCAATGCTTGGGATCCTCCAATTGTTGGCAGGGAGATCGCATTTTTAAGAACGGGTGAAGACGTTTCAGAATATACTGAGTCACAAGTACTGTTTGCCCTTAAGAATTCACTATGTCCATTCAAGTGGCTGTGTCTTGATCGGCCTTGGCTCCCCGGCAGCAGTTCATAGTTCCCTTGAAGAAATGAAATATCGCCAAAAACATCATGTTGTCCATCTTTGCCAATATGTATAGTGTGTCGAAAATCTCCCAAGGGTGGACTGATTAAATCAGAGGACAAGACATCTCTCAGTTTAAACTTTTTGCCCTTTTTGCTGTTTCCAGGCTTCAGATAAATTGGTGTCTTGGCAGGCATCTTGACAGAAATGAGCTTGGCAACACAATAATCGTAAAAAAAAGGATATTCTGTAATAAGGTCACTTCACTGGCTCTGCTCCTTTTGAGAAAGGTCTCCCAAACATTGTTCTTTGTGAAACTGTATTGTTTTTGCTGGCAGAAATGTTGCTGCGAATATACTCCGAATGGAAACGCCTGCAGAGAAGAGAAAGATGTTATAATTAGTACAGTTGATGATTTCAGTTTCAGTGCAATGAAAACAAATGACACTGTCAGCCTCATTCTACAGATAAGCTTTACGATGTGGATCCCCTCCATTGAACAGTATTAAAGTCACTGATGTGTTGGCCTTCTCATGACTTCACTTGTGTTTGAAGTCAGTCCACTGTATTTACGCTCGCTGAGCACCTTTCATTATTCTGTTATTAGAATATCTAATTTCAAAACTGAGAAGCCGTGATAAATTATACATACTGTTTGACTTGAAAGCAGGATATGGAAGTACCACATTTAAAGCAACATAAATGATTGAACTACAAACATTTACCATTTTTTTCTTTTGCATGAGTATCCTTATTTTACAACTAGTATTTACTGTAGAGGCATATCTGAATCTATGACTAGCACTGAATCTGCACCCCTTTACCCCAACCTCCTGGCCAGTAGGGGTCAGTGTTCTCACTGATGCTCCCGAAGTGGGGAGGTGGATCTATAACATACTGTAGTAGCACAATGACAATAGAGCAGTTAAAGAGGGGAATGTTTGACACAACATATCATTTTTTCCTCCATAAAAAGGCATCAGAATCGTATTGCTGCAAAATTGTTACGATCATACTGTACATTAAACCCACTGATTACATGTGACTTGTCTTTAAGCACTTAGCCAGACTATAATGCAAAACCATAATAAATGGGCACTCTAATAAGTCCCTGGCTCACTGATCTTGGCAGCCTGGTTTACCATTTCTAGTACTAGAACTAAATAAAATCAAAATGCAGAGAAAAATCCATCTAATATTAGTACCTACGTTTAAAAAAAGGATTAGGTCAAATAATTTCAACTATTTTAAGGGTAATTCATTCATACTGACCTCCACAGGCAACAGGTTTTTTTATTGTTTGCGCTAGCATAAAAAAAAACACTTTAGCATACTATAATTATCTTATGATAACACCTATGGCTTACATTAACAAACAGTGTTTGATGCAGGACCTTTTTTAAATACAAACACCTCTGTCATGTTCATTTGTGTTATTTTTATGTTGATCATCTAATTACATCCCACACAAGAGGTAATAAATATTTATTGTTAGTGACTTCTGTCACTGCCGCAGGTAGGATGTTCTGCTTTTTTCTTTACTTAGCGGCATTATATGACTACATCTATATACTTGGGAGTGACATTCTTCTAATAGGGACATGGGCAACAATGATGTCCTAAAAGTATCTAACCATTGCTGTCTGAAAGAAATAGGATACGACTATATTTTTAATTCATATAACATGGACATTATACATAGCCTTATATAGCATTATATATAGCCTGCTTTAGATAACAGTCATGCTCAAAGGATTATTTTTAATTAAGGAATAGTGGCAGGTGACCACCTCTGATACATCCCCAACCAGTTCCTAACTTTTTTAGATAAGATGTAGGTCAGTTGCATTGCAAGTGAAAATTAAATAACATACAAGAGAACGAGTGACCTCAAATCATAGTGTCATAGTCTGACGTCATAATAATAACTATAAACTAATAAAATAACCTGTGTGTGGGCTTTAATAGGCGAGTCTAGCCTGTGATGGATTGGAGCCAAATACCAGCCTAGGATTTCACCAGCATCTGGTCAGCCCATCTTTGCTGAGTCTCAAATATGCTTCCAGGCCATTCAACAAGTGGCTGAATCTATAGCATTGTAGGGACCTATGTGGGCACCAGTGAATATGGCCACTCCAGACAATATTGTTTTGAAACTTTAGTGTTGTTGGGGCAGATAATGTGGCAGGCCCTCTACAGCCATGATGGTGAGGTTACCGTATTGCAGGAATGGGACACATCGGAACAAGCTGGGTAGATTGGGGGGGGTGGTGGTGTGTTTGTTTCAAGCAGTGGCCTGGCTGGCCCCAAAGAAGTGTGGTACACTGGAAATTCTCCTAGGTCCCTCGGTGGCGTTTCAGCTCCTGTATCAAATGAATCAATTTAGAAAAAAAATGAACTATGAAAAGGTCTATGTTAAAATATAGCAGCATGTGCAGTATATTATAATGACTTTTTCCAGTCTTTATTAAAGTGGAGTTTTTTCCCTCATTGTCAATTAAAGCAGACCCATCCTCTCCATAGCAGCCCATGAGCACCGACCCTCCAAACATCCTAATTTGTAATACCTGTCTGCATTTACCCCCTTGGAAATCAGTTGATTTTTTTCAGCAACATGTGCTCTTGTCGCACTTCCTTTGTGCAGTGTGTAATTTGCATCACAATGAATAGGCAGAATTCTGCCCATTCAGATAGCAGTAAGTAGACTAAAACCTTTAAACCTATACCCTCCTACCCCCCGCGTATCCTACCCACTGCCACTGTCGTACCACTGCCCATCAGCTACCATATTTGAGTTTGCTAGATGCCCGGGGCAGACTAGCAACCACCCTAGAGTCCTCTAGACTCCAGGACCATGGGGCATGTCTTTACATTTGCTTTAATCTAACTCTTTCTTAGTGGTGGTGTCCTTTAAATCTAGTTTGCTTTTGAGAAACCTTTACATTTTTTATGTGAGTCAGACATACAACTCAAGGCACACCACTTTAATAAGTAATTTTATATATCTAATAAAGATTGTCCAATTGAGTCACTGTTTGTTGAGGGCAGATTGTCTATAATGTGAACCCTAATAGCATTTTTGATAAAGTAGTTGGAAACAAAGCCATCTGGAATACAAAAAAAGAAAGCGTAACAATCTCTATGTTGATAGACGAGTCCTTATAATGAGTAGCAGCTCTTGATAGGGATGAAATCAAAGCTTTCCAGTGCCAGGCATGCTTTATGTCAAATGATTAAACAGATGGAAGAATGAGACTGCTGGATATAATAAAGGCGTCCAAGCAAAGTGTTATTTTAAGGTCAGGCATATGTTCCTATTATTTGGCAAGCATTTGCTTTGGTAATTAAAGTGCTAATCAACCTACCATGTATAAAATGTATTAATTATTGAACAATTTTAGTGCTGTCACAGATAAAAAATTAATGGTGGCACAGCCAAGGCATAGTTTTATTATGTGCTGAATACTGTTGTATGACCGCCTTTGCACAGTCTTCATAATACTGCTTCTAATGGCCTATGTGCAGTTTGAATGTGTGACTCTAATAACAACATTTTAACCATATAGCATTTGGCTTATGTATGCAAGGGCAAAATGACTTTGATAGATGCAGTG
Organism: Gastrophryne carolinensis; assembly: GCA_027917425.1. Classification (NCBI taxonomy): domain Eukaryota; kingdom Metazoa; phylum Chordata; class Amphibia; order Anura; family Microhylidae; genus Gastrophryne; species Gastrophryne carolinensis. The sequence goes on along the minus strand of CM051237.1, from coordinate 375,092,304 downwards.
ATAAATCAAGGTAACTAAACTTGCTGTATTTTTCTTGAAGACATTTTTCTAGTCATCCAGCTCTAATCAAGGCTTTAATCCAAATTCTAAAAGTGTATATCACATGTGCCACAAAGTTCCACAAAACATATTCTCCCTCTGTAAAACATGTGTTCAGGGTCTAGGTGCAGACAGCCCTGAAATGGCTGTTATACAGAAGATATGTTATGGGGGTTTGTGTCACATATGATATGTACTTTTAGAATTTGGATTAATGCTTTGCCTTTTATTGGACCCCTCCTGTGATGAACAACCTTTTTGCAACACTATACTATAACTGGACAATTGGTGAAATGCTTCAAGAATAATTGGCCCATTTGCCTTCATTTATTACTTACAGACTACATGAAAATGTTTACAGATCTCATTCATAAAATGTTTTCAGAATTTCTCTAAATTTAAAACTCCAATTTCAAGATTATACTTGCAACCCTACCTAATAAATGTTAAAGAATAATCACTGTTTTCCTGAGACCTGCTGAATTCAGCATATAGCCTACTGTTATACCCCCTCTCAAATATTTTAAGTATTAATGTAGATCAATATTTTGGCTCCAATTATGTCATTTTGTAGTGTCCCCTATAAAAAAGTCAAAAGCTAGAAAAAGGTAAAAATCAAACATGATTCAAAATAAGGCTCATAGTTAGCGCAGTAAAATAATCGAAGAAACGCATAGATGTGAGAGGTTCAAAACGCATCAATTTTTGGTCTTTATGGATGATTTAACTGGGCTAACTGTATGTTTGATTTTTAGCCTTTGCTGGCTATTGACTATTTGGTATAGTTTGAGAAGGAGCACTGGCAAATTGGTCCTTTACAACAGATGGATTGCAGGATTGTGGAGGAGTGATATGACTATATTCTTGTGTCATTTGTAGTGGCCCTTACTGGCATCCAAAATGACTACACAAGAAGAACTGTGTGTTAAATATAGTCTACACTCCCAAAACAGGAGCTAAAATATTCTGAATATTCGTATCAATAGACCTATCTATCAAATGACAACTGCAAAGATAAGAAGATGATTTCAAAATTCCTGGAGGCAACAGCTTGCTGCAGTCACTTCATAGATGTTACACTGATCATTGACTGTCATTGTAACAACTTCTGAATATCTTCATAGAACAAAACATGAAATATCCTCAAGCAGTTATATAGAGGACTAACTAACACAATTTACAAATGACTTAATAGAAAGACAGATTACATAAAGCACGGACTGAGTGAGGCCATTCTTTGTGCTGTCACATGTTCAGTGATAACCATGACCGAAAAAAAAAATTATATAAAACGTATTTGCGTCAACATTATCTCAGAGACACATGACTCTCAGTATGAGTCCCGGATGGGCCATTTATATGATTTTGCTAAAATGGATCTTGTTTTATCACCACTAGATTAAGTTCTGAACTTCTTGTCTAGATGAGTATACAGAAGTGTGCGTAATGGGTGGCATGATTCATGAGAAGCTACATGCACAGGGATAGTTACTAATGTTTAGTTCAACATTACTGGCTTTATGGCGTACCGTCATGCTAATCAAATCTGTTGCCATGCTGAAGGTAAAATGACCTGCCAGAATATGCACCCTATGGCCTCCTCCCCATAGTCTTGCATATCTTAATGAAATCTACATCACATTAACTTCTCTTGGTTGGAGCCAGTTAGAAAGGTTGTTTAGATTTTGCTGTTAATTGACCCAGAGCTTAGATGATGGTTGACATGTAGATGACGTATGACCATCCTCTTTATTCCACCAGTCAGCGCTGCATCTCTCAAGGTAGGAATCACAATAACAGTTAATCAAATTACCTAATTCAGGTTTGATGTGCAAGCCCACTGGGAAATCCAGATTGGACACTGGCAGTCATGTGATTGCCAGCCACTTGTGAACGAGGAAGTGGTTAACATATGGTTATTGGATCGCTTTAAGGTAGTCCTGACCAATAAGCCTTTAGGGTGGTCTGGTCAATCAGCCCTGGAATTGTGTGGCGCCATACTTCTCTTTTCCCCTCTGTCCTATTGCTCACCTTTCCTAATAAAAGTGTGCATTTTATATAGTGCAACTGCATTTGCCAATCATGATTGGACCTGGACAGACCTTCACCTATTTCTGACCTCGAGTCTGTCCAAACTCTCTGTACCGTGACCTCCTGGAATCGAACCTCGGTCTGACCCTGGACCTTCCTTTCATCTAACCTCCTTGTGTCTCTGATCCATCTGTCACCCATGCTGTCACCTGAGCTTTCATGCTCAGATTGCTAGTCTACTTTGGCAGTTCCACAGACTCAGGTGACAGTCTTTGTGCCCACAAGTCCTGGGGGGCAACTGAGTGTTAGGAAAGTGCTACCCAAAGCTGACCAGGGGCCCAACTATAGATAAAAAAGGTGGAGCAGACTGAAGGTCGCCATCTGAACAAAGCCGTTGCACAGAGGGCGCCTCTCAGGAGCAGGGAATGGAGACTAGAACTGCCCAATTTCTGGCATTTCTCCTGGGAAATGTTAGATAGACCTCCTAATTCAGGATGTACCAGAAGGGACAGAGTGGACTGATTACCACTGTAGGGTATAGATCGGCTTTAAATGGAATGCGTGTGCTACTTTGTTTTGTAGCACATAAATCATTGAATTTAGTTTCTAATAGTAGTTTATAATGACCCACAGTCTTCCAACTAATGCTGTTAGGATTAATTGGTAAGTTCCTGACATATGTTAAACAAAATTATCCTTTATATGGTTAATTCTATGTTTCCTTTGTTGGCCTACTGATTCAAATTATAAAAATGTTTTAATAACTTTACTTGGTTGATGCTGCCAACTTCTCTAACAATGACTATAATTCCTGGCATGCAGACAAGCAGACCTTCAATTGCTGCTTTATGTCAAATACTACAAGGAAGTGAGTCATAGTCCAGTTTACATATTTCTTTCTTTTTTCATTGGACTGAAAAATAAAAAGCTCAGCAATATTGCTTTACAATAAGTCAGAATCCGCTACAAGAAAGCTGAAGCTAGAATAATATGTCAGGACAAGAACAATTAAAGTCCATGTCCAGGAAAACACTAACTTTCTCCCCCCTAAATTCTCCTTGGGAAAAATATAAAACAAGCCATTTCAAAGCAGCTGAAAATCTCTGATTATATGTAAATATCTTTTTTGCTTACATTTCTGGGTGGTGGCTGAGCTGTGGAGGGAGTGTCATGGATCATGTTTATGAGTCTTGAGCATGAGTCTGACATTTAGTCTGTCCAGGCATAATTCTAAAAAAAACTCTACTTACCTCACAGTCTTATTACTATAGCATCCTGCAGGGTGAAGCAGTCCTCTTTCAGAACCCTTTTGTTCCGGCGCCGACAGTCTGTTCTCTGCTTTCAGGTTCCCCGGCTGATTGGCAGTAGTGGGCCCAACAGTGACTGGCTACCGTTGATAGACCATATCAAATACGCATTGAGGGGCAGTTAGAAGTGTGTTCTCCGATCCAGAGCTTAGGGTTTCAAACTTGACCACTAAAGTCAAGTTAGCCAATGCTTACCACTTCCTCATTCATTGTGGGCTTGCACATCAAAGCTAAGTGGTTACCGATGGCCACACAACCTATCATTTGCTTTCATAAGAGTAAATTAGGTGGTAATTAAGTGGTGACTTGATGTGGAACTACAGAGAAATAGGGTTGGGTTTTTTTGCTATTAGCAAAACAAGCCCAGAGCACCAAATAGCAAGATAAACGTACCTGAACCCTTTACAATCTCTCCTCCACCCCCTACCAGCATTCTGGTCCATTTGGAATGTGGTGCTACCTGCCACCATTTTTAATATCTCCCAGGTGCCCATGCACCTTAGAGAATCATCTGCACATGCGCAATAGCTTTTTATTCAGATTGCGGCTGACAGCGGGGGGCGATGCCTTGACTCAGGCTGTGTAATCGCCCAAAATCTCGAGAGAGGCGAGATTTCGGAAGAAGACGGACGTCAATAGCCGAGAAGAGCCAAGGTGCCGGCATCACAGAAGGTAATAGAGAGCAATGGAGCCCCATGGTGGCGGCCACTACAGCACAGCCGGAGGAACCTGGAGACTAGGCAGTGGGGGGGGGGGGGGTTGACGGCGGGGGACATCGGTGGAGCTTTGAATATTTTCAAACTTTTTTGCCCCAAAATGGTACAGTGCTTAGGGGGATGGTTCAGCTCCAGGCTGATTTTTGACAGAAGTTCATTTTACTACGGACCAACAACCTCACAAGAAACAGTGCTCATATGCATCCCTCCCTAGGGCAATTTATATAATTGCACATAAAATAAATTAACCTTTTAACTGCTCATGTGGACAATTTTACAAACATAGCATTTCATGGAGTTGCAGGTTGCCAGCAAAGAGGAAATGCTGCTGGATTTTCTGCTACTGTGCATAGTGAGGTTATGTCAGTTGAATCCAGGCAGTTGCATGGTTGGGATGCTGGGAAAGGCAGCTTCAAAATGGCCGCTACCTGGAGCAAATCAGTGAGGTGGCACAGATTTTTGCTAAACTTCTGACACAATTTTCTATAAGTCTTAGTCTGAGTAATTTATTGGCACTGACCTATTCTATCAATGATAAAAATGGTGGAGATGCTATTTGGGGATTAACCAACTAAGTTTTACAAGGACAGAAGAATTCACAATTTACATAAATTTAACCTAGGTCACCAAATACTCCAAAAAGTCACCAATTCTGACCCATAAATAAGAAGCATATTTAAAAACTGCCAAATGCATAGCTACTCCCAGGTGCTCCTTTGAGGTCCTTCATCACCAATCCTGAACTATGTATAGCTTATTTGTGCCATACCAAATGCACATACAGAGACAATACTGTCTGGCATAATGTTTCTGTGCATAGACCCTGAATGTAAGCCGGCAATACTTGCATCTAAATGTGGGGTGAGCCCCCAGAGTCAGTTCTACTGGTGGGCCTGAGCATAACTGTATCCATGCTGTGACTTTTTCTGAAGCCCAAGTAGGCCACAGGATTGTAGATGTAGAATTAGAACTTGCAGTGGATGCTACTAGATGGTCAAACAACATTTTATTGAAAATATAGCCATTTATCAGTGGTGAGACACAAATTGTCAGCAGATTTTCCTTTCTGGAGATTGAGTCACTTCCTCTGCCGCATGCTCTACTCTGCATCTCTCTGGCCACCAAGCTGTTCATTTGTAACAGCTATAATGTTCACAGAAAATAATTGTTTTAGGAAATGATCATGCTAACAGTTCCACAAACTTCCTGTCGCAAAATACAATTGTGGAATGACAACCTTGTTAGCTATTTCCCTCTTAGTCAAACTCAACTTTATTCTGGGTAGACCAGGAAATGATTAGTTCACATGTACATCAGTGAGCAAAAAACTAGCTCTTTGTGAAATGATATGACATCATACGTCTAACACTAAATTACTTCCCTTGCCACCAGGATGGGTTTGACAGTCAATATTGATATATCAGTTCAAGGAAACTGGAACTATTACCAGTGCTGTGTGAGTCATTTTTAGGAATTTCACCCATAGGGATCTGGTCTAGTGATTTAGGTTCTTAACATAGACCTGTTTTATATACAAAGCCATTTTTGCAGCCCATCGTTAAAACAGGAAGCTAATCAAATCTTAAGGTGTTGTATATCTGTTTTTCAAAACAGAGACCACAATGAAAAAGCCTATTAGACTAGACTGAGTTCCATATTCGAGTTTCAAGCACTGTAGTGTGGTACCTATTTTGATGATCTGTCCCAGTATAAAAGTCCACCCCCCCATACAACTTCAAAGCTATAGTGTGGTCACATATAGACTATTACTCTTACAGAGGTACTAAGTCATTAGCAAGGCAAATTGTTGCCCAATCTTAGAGATCCAGACCTGTTGCTATAACTCCACCATCCACCAATGTCAGGCTGACGGGCAAGGAAAGTATTGACAATGAAAGGCCCCCCTGTGAGCTTGGTTAGCACAGTACCTGGAATGACAGGAACAGGTAAGTATTGCAGAAGTGTAACCATTAGACCTGATGGGGTTCGAAGGTCACAAGCACAGATGCGGTTTGAGTAATCCAGTTAATGGTCAAAAGGGGCAGCAGAGGTTCACAGGTGAGGGCTAAAGCCAAGGGTTGTCAGTCAAAGAGAGAACGCATGGTCAGAAAACAGGATTCAGGAATTATCAGGATAACCTTGGATATAAAAGAAAACCAGGATGGCTGAAAACACAGGATATCAGATCACATGAGAATCAGAAAGCCCTGTGATGATGTCAGGTTAAGTCCTGGAAGCTGGCTGCCTGCTGCAATGGGATCTAGGTTTATACAAGAAGCCCCGGAAGCAGGCTGCCACCTGGAATGGTATTGAGGCTCCTGCATGGATGCATGTGTATGCAAAAACTTAAAGACTGGAGGTGTACTGACAAGGGGTGCGGGGCATTCAGCATCTGAATGCCCCTTGCTTTCAACTAAAGAGGGAAAACACTCATTTTTGAGTGTTTACTTCAATCTTCACCTTTCGAGAATACCTTTTTCATGGCATCCAAAAGCTTTTCAAACTAATCCAGCCAGGTCTACAGCTTCAATATATTACCATCAAGGAGATCCAATCTTTAAACATATACCAGTTTACATCTGGAGTCTGACTATTGTCTACCTTGTAAAGTTGTGCTGAAAACGATGGGATTTTATAAATAAGCAATAATAATAAATAATAATTACTGGGCACACTCTCTGCACACTCTCCCTGCAGTGTCCCTCGAGAAGCCATGGGGTGCTTTTGAAGACCAAAGCCAGATCTTTTTAATGGACAAATCAGCTTTTTTTGACGAGTAGAATCCCAACTCCAACACAATCCAACATGTTTGAAGGACATTCAGATGGAAAGTCCTTAGGTATCCTTAGGTGCAAAAGGTGATGACCTGCAGCAGATTTGGGGTTCCTGTACATATGCTACCCCTCAGGTCTCAGCCCGCTTGGTTGGCAAACAAAGGAAGCTAGCCTAAATCTTTACTATGGGATCATAGGCAGCAATAACAACAGTTAAGAAATTCTGAACCTTCCCAGCTATATATAAATCTAAAATAAAACTTTTGACTGCATTAGATCTTTAGAAGAGATAAAAGATAACTTTTACAGAATTACTGTTTCCACTGGAGAAAGAAAAACATTTGTAGGGAAGTAAGACAAATATGAGAATAAATGATGTCTAAAAGTATAATCCTAAGACTAACACCCCTATAATTTTCTACAGTCTTGGCAGTGACTGCTGAGCACAAAGCTAAACAATAGCCTGGAGGCTGCTGTGCTAATGTTTTACTGTGTGGTCTCCCTGCCAGAAAACTTGCTAAAAAGGCAATATATTCATGAAATTCCAGCACTCGTACTTTGGCTATACATCACAAATGCAACCTCAAATAGGACATAGCTGTGAAGAAGCCCAACACAAGAGCATGTTGTTTTTCCTATCATCTTTGTAAGGGAGCCGACTTCTGCATTCAAAAAAGTGATTGATTAGGTCCAGTGACCTCAAGATCCCTTAACCAAAAAACAAAACAAACCTCACAGCTCAATAATGGTCAGAATGAAGGATTTGAACTAAAGCCTTATATTCTGTAATGCAAATGAAAAATAATTAAACTCTGCTCAAAACATTTAGTTACAAGACTAAATAATGGTGGCTTAAAATATAGGGTTCCTGTAAACCACCTTGGTCCCTGTGGCACCTATGGTTATTTAGTTTTGTAGAAGAATTTCATGTTTGACCACTTAAGACAAATCCCAAACAATTATGTCCAAATATTTGGGGTAAGTTGTATGTGTGACATCTGACCAAAAAGTCAATGATGGATAGCTAGCTAAGTGTGTTTCAATGGTGGTTTTACTACGGAGATTCATGATTTCAAGGGGTCAAATCAAGATTGTTCCTGTACCTTATTTACCAGCTTGTATCAGCAAAAGCTGATGGCTTTGTAATGATTTAATTCAAAACTGGCATCTCAAGGGATGGAAGGGACCAAAAGGGATATTTATGACCGACAGTAAATCAAGTAAATCAGGGGTTTAAAGTTTGTAGCAATGCCCTCTACATATCTAGCATACAGCAATACATATGGCTGTCAAGGCCTCTTGTATTTGCAGTCAGGTCTCCTCTTCTATTCAGTATTATCTCACTGTCTTATTCCCTTGCTTATTGTTGAGTCCAAATGGTGAATGAGCAAAAACTGTGTTTTAAGTCAGCACAGATGACAAGATTCTACACCTCACTTGGGGGATTCTTCAACTTGACTACCAATCAGAAGCAGAAGAATTAACAAAGCTTGAGATGAATGAGCTTTTCCAGAAATCAGACACATGTTTCTGTATAATGTCAACAGTTAACCAGTTTGGTTCCACCTTCCAAAGCAGGCAACTGGCATTTTAAATTGTAACCTGTCCCCTTCCTCCTTCCTGTTACAGATATTCCTTTCAGCATTTAAAATCATTACAAGTGTTCATTGACATTATGTTTGTCTCATGGGAACCCTTGTCCACTCAGCGTTCCTTTTCAATACCCTCAGCTTATTCTGTGGCCTTCTAACAAGGACAAAAGGGAGATAGATGAACCTCAAGTTAGTTCTCTACTGGCTAATCATGACCTATTGGTTCAGAAAGCCAAACTCCACATGTGAAGATGTGCTAATTTAAGTGTACGGACATTATGTCCTGTATCAGTGCCCCAAATCTATTTTGTGGTCTTCTACCCAAGGTTAGAAGTGAGTTAGTTGAGCCCAAGTTGGTCTTCTATTGGCCTTATTATGGGCTAATACACAAAAGACCAAACAACACAATGGAAATGGGCTCATCCAATTATGCACCACCATTTTTTCGTTTTTCTAGGGAGTACACCTGCCCAGTCTATACTCCATTTCAATGTCCTCAGCTGATGATGTGGCCTTCTAACCAAGGGTAAAAGGTAGTTAAAAGAACCCAGGTTGGACCTACAGTATGTTGCCCAGTGACATGTGGAAATGTGCTCATCCTCACTTGATTCTGTGGCCCTCTAACAAAATGTTGAGATATATTAGAAAGATCAAATCTAGCCATCTATCAGATATCTATGGTCTAACACTGTTTAAAAGCCAAAAAAGCTATTTTTGCAGAGTCTTAAAAGCTGAGGCAGGTCACAATTAATCCCCCCTTGGTGTTTGGGAAATAAACAATTTTTGCCCTTTTTAGTCTTACTCATTATCTCAAACAATACCCAAAAATGTGTTTAAAACCTTTGGTTGAGTTTGTTGTTAAACATGTTGCATTCCCAAGTGTTTCATGATTCTTCAGTTGCCGGGAGACTTAATCCTAAAACACTTCCAGCATCGAAGAAAGGCTAAGAATTCACAATATACATTAAATAAATAGACTGTCAGTCATTCGCTCTACACCATGTCCATTTCCACTGCCAAAGCATTCATCTGCTTATCCCATAACATTCTCTAAGCAGGCTTCAAATGTATATGTTAAAGGAGATATTTTTACGGAGAGCGCTTCCTGTTTGTCAAGCAGAGTCTGGGGGATGTTCTCTACACTCATGTCTTGTAACAGATACCTTTATTTAACAGAAAACTAAACAAGATAAGAGCCAGGAAAGGGAAAGCTGCCTGTCTGTAAATTCCCACTGGCCTAAATAACTTAAAGGAAACCAGTACTCACATCTTCAAGTACCAGGTATTTAGTTGCTCATGATATTCTGCACGCAGGAAGGTATTTCTAGGGAGGGGCAGTTGTTGCCAGGGCTAGTAGTTAGTCTATTGAATACCAGGAGGTGTGCATATCTAAATGGAATGTATTTTTCAGAGGCAAAATAAATAAAGTGCACCTTCTGATTATTTTACATGTACCAGTGTTTGAAAGTTGGTGCTTTGGTGCATTTTACAATGTTAGGTATTCAATAGTGTTGACATTTGGATTTGAGTTAATATATTTGACAAAAATGTTGGGTTTGGTTTGGTTCAGCCAAATCCAAATAAAGCTAAAATCCGGCCATGTGTTTCTTTTTTTTTCTGATTTTTTGACTTTTTTAAACAGCTAGTATTCCGGGCATAAGGCAGGTATCTCCAGAGCCTCTGGTAATAGCTGCATACCATTCCATTCAGCAAAGATCTGGTGCTCATGGCCCATGCGTAAAGCCCCCCTGGTCCCCAGAAGGAGCTGGTAATTGGTAAGCCCAGTAACAGGGGTATGCCACTCACCTGTCCCTTTTGACTGGTATATGGGTCTTTGTTACAAAACAATGACCACTTATCTCCATAGCTTTGAGTGGTGCACAGACCAGGGACTGGTGCTCAAGGAAGACTTGAATCCAAATCTTAAAGAGATGCTAAAGTTTGTCTAAATAGTGGCTCCTCTCCCCAATAGCCAAGCATTATAGTGGGTTAAAACCAAAAAATTAACTCACCTAGTCCTGGCAGCAAATATGTTTCCACGGTGCTCCTGGCGACCACGGCAGTGTGGCTGCACATTTCTTGTGTGTGCTCTATTCACTACTAGCCCTCACATTGCCCCTTCCATGAATGAAAGTCATTGTGAGTGATGCGCAGAGGCAGCCAGAGGACCACAGGCTATGGTCTTGAGCGGAGATGACGTGGTCTGGACCTCCAGAGCAGGAAAGGTTCAAACTCATGGTATAGGACTGCCCAGGATTTCTGCTGGGCATCTATCCTTCTTTACTTTTGGCCAGACAGTCCCTATAAATGCTTGCCAGCGGTTGCTCACAGTGAAGCGAGGATGTCCAGTGTGCAGCAATCGTGGTGGGGAGTGCCGTGGGAACAAGGATAGGGCTTTTTTTTCAACATGCTACAGAGCCTGAGTGCTGATAGGTGGGTGGGGGAGACTCTTGTAAATTGTAGGCAAAACTGAGCAGGACAGCATGCAAACGGAACTAAGGCTTGTTTGGCTCATCACTAGTAGTAGCCAAAAAGCATTATTTTAGTTTTAGTGAATACAAGTATAAACACTTGGCATGCATAAACTAATTACAATGATGTAGCAATCAGGGACCTCACAGAAGGCTTCTCTGTCTCCGTCATAGGATCCCAAGCTATTACCTGCACAGAGTTACAGCAGCTTAGAACTCTTAGGAGAACAATGGTGGTTTGATTTACATAGCGGGCCCCTGACACTCTAAAATTGACTGTACACATTGGCATTGGTTCAAATTTACCATTCATGCCACACAAAATGGTAAATAGAGCAAAACAATAAAAATAAAGCCTTGCTTGTTGTTCATGAGCTTAACAAAAGCTCTGAATGCTTCTTTTTGTGAACATCAAATTTAAAGTATAACCTCAGTAGCAAAACAAGCGACAGGTAGTCAGTCTTCATTGAAAGTGATCCTTTTCTAAAACAACGTTTGACCCCCAGGGCCAGCACCATCTGTGTTTACATAGCTAAACTGCGCTGTCATAGACCCTTATAGGCCAGGGGTGTTAAAACCTCACTCTTAAGGTATTTTTGTGTTAGATACTGTTATCAGCCTATTTATTGCTATGGTAACAGGACAACAAACAAATCAAACAAGTCACAAAATGATGGGCTTGCTCAAATTTACAACAGTCAGTGATGAACACCAAAAACAGTGGAGCCAACAGCTAGCAATCAGATTAGTTAAGGCTATTGCTTTTACAATCTAAAACTATTTACCTACTGATCTCTACCTAATTTCAGCCAATGGGGATGGCTGGTCAGGGGTAGGGAAAGTGCTGTCAGTGTGACTGGGAACAGTTTCATGATTGTAGCTCATTTAGCTTTAAGCCAAATGGATAAGGGCTGTGACCCCCCACCCGCACCTGAGAACTGGGGGGACCTTTCTGGTTTCTGGGGAAATTGTCAGTGGTCACACTTTTATGAATTGGTTTATTTTTAATATATATATATATATATATATATATATATATATATATATATATATATCATGTAATTAGTTTAGTTAATCAGTGATAGATTAAAGCACACCCTATCGGGACCTTTGGATTGTGGCATCTGGGTATGGGAGGGGGTATTGGACCAGCCAGCCATGATTGTTTTTAAATTGTGTTATATATTTTTTTTTACTACATTCTTGGAGTGTGCTGCACCTTGTATGCTGGGGCTTTGGTGGGGTCATCTGGGACCCTGGAAGTGCATGTTTGGGTGTACAGTGGTTGTCCTAGCGTGCCAGCACCTCCCTTTGCTGTGCACACCTGTGTGGTTGTTTGATTAGAAAAAGGGTACAACCATCAGAGCAAACTACTATGTTTCACCTTTGGACAAATTACTTTCTGATTTCTAGGTGAACCGTCTCTTGATGAGATATAATCCGGGGCAGACTGGCCAGAGGTAGGCCACACTGCTTTGGGGACAGTTAAGCTGCTGCTTCCCCCATAAAATCCCTGTCTAGTTTCTCCCCAGCCCCCTGTACCTGGCCCTGCTCTACCCTCCCAGCCAAGAAACCCGAGTCCATGTTCTACCCCAAATCTATAGCCTCAGCAGCATGGCTCTGGTTGCCTTACTCACCCCTAGTCCCTGCTATTCTAAAACCTCATTACACTCAATTCAGGAGTGTCCATATATGTCCCTGCAGAGCTATAGCCTCATCCTTGTTAACTGACTAGGATGCATGTGGGGTAGGATGGCCAATAAGGATGTTGTGATAGGCTGATGGAAGAAAAAATCCTGTGGCACGTGTCCAACCAGGCATTACAATAGGGATGGCGCTGGTGTCCCGCACATACGCCTTGGGATAGAGAATCAAAGTAAGTATCTGGGGATACTGAGGGCTTTCACACAGTGAAGCATCCCAAATTACGATGAGGCTATTAACCCAGACCTAGATTATATACGACTCTAGACAGGGGTTTTTGTCCACTTTAACTTCTGCTTGACATGTATCCCCCCCACAACCCAGTCTTTGCTGTAGGATAGCAGCGAAATATTTACAAACACCCCAGATTGGATGGGAGAAGGTGAGCCCACACAGACTAGGTAGAGCTGTTGGGAATATAATCTGAATCCTGCCAGAGCTGAGAATCATGGAGACACACTGTGAATAGAGGATTATTTCTGTGTGTTGTCACTGCATGTTCAGCAGCATGTCCCCACACTGCAATCTGCAGTTTGTGCACTCAAGTGTTTGCACATGCTTTAATATTATTGCAGCTGCTGTATGACCTTGTTTCTAACAGCGCCACGGACAATGTTGGAACTATATGAATCAGTAATAATGATTTGAAATCATAACAGAATTTGCAGCTACATTTGATTTGCTTTGGCAAAAACCTGTAAGAATGCCTGGAATAGAACTCCTTTTAGAATAAATATGCGTGGAAGCTCCATACTCTACTGGCTCCTAAAAAAAAGGCTAATGAGATTCAGATGTGATAAATGACTAACCTAACAGACATCCAAACAGAAATTGCAGCATGTCCAATATGAAGCAGCCAAGATATGTTATACCGCGTTACAGCTGAAGTGTGGCACGTGAAATGTCCTTATATAGTAGCCGTACATGAAATGGTTTACCTAGCGCATTTGCTCTTGGGTTTTGTAACATTAACAAATACCAGGTGCTACCCTTACATAAGGATCACCAGAGCCTGAAACTGTGGGCAGGCTCCTCATTTTCATGCTCTAGGTCTCCTATAGAGGAAACGTATAATAACAATGTTTCAACTCTTTTGAACCCCTACATGTCTGGTGCGCAGAAAGGCTGAATAAAAACCAAAAGCAGCTTGGATGAGCGGCCGCACATGTGCCGTTGGACTGAGGAGAGGTGAGTATATTTGGGGAACTGCAGAGTTTCACACAGCGGGACACCCCAAACCGGGGGAATGAACCAAAACCCGGGATAGTAAAAATCCTGGGTTTTGGTTCACTTTAAAGTGGCACTATACTCAAGTCATCATGTCCTCATTCATGGTGTATGGCACCAAATGACAGGTTATCAGGTGACCAACGCAAACCATTCAGATTTGATGTGGAAGCCCACTGGAAAATCCAGATAGGTCAATAACAGTCACATGATTGCCAGCCACTCATGAATGAGTGGTTAACATATGAGTATGGGCCTGCTTTAATCAGGGCCGGCTCCAGGTTTGTGGGGGTCCTTGGGCAAGAGAGTCTTAGTGCTCCACATGCCACAAATGGGTCATCTCCTGCTGCTGATCGCCCTCCAGTCCTTATTGCCTTCCCTATAGCCACCAATCGCCCTCCCGTTGTCTTTATTGCCTTCCCTATAGCCACCAGTCACCCTCCCGTCCTTATTGCCTTCCCTATAGCCATCAATTGCCCTCCCGTTGTTATTATTGCCTTCCCTATAGCCACCAGTCCCCCTCCCGTCCTTATTGCCTTCCCTATAGCCATCAATTGCCCTCCCGTTGTTATTATTGCCTTCCCTATAGCCACCAGTCACCTCCCGTGCTTATTGCCTTCCCTATAGCCATCAATTGCCCTCCCGTTGTTATTATTACCTTCCCTATAGCCACCAGTCACCCCCCGTCCATATTGCCTTCCCTATAGCCATCAATTGCCCTCCCGTTGTCTTTATTGCCTTCCCTATAGCCACCAGTCACCCCCGTCCTTATTGCCTTCCCTATAGCCATCAATTGCCCTCCCGTTGTTATTATTACCTTCCCTATAGCCACCAGTCACCCCCCGTCCATATTGCCTTCCCTATAGCCATCAATTGCCCTCCCGTTGTTATTATTGCCTTCCCTATATCCACCAGTCACCCCCGTCCTTATTGCCTTCCCTATAGCCATCAATTGCTCTCCCGTTGTTATTATTGCCTTCCCTATAGCCACCAGTCACCCTCCCGTCCTAATTGCCTTCCCTATAGCCACCAATTGTCCTCTACTCCTCATTGCATTCTCTACTGCTACCAAGAATCCTTCAGCCCTTACTGCTTTCTCCACTACCACTAAGTCCGGCCACAAATGACTTAAAGTGGAGCCACAGTCAAAAAATGGCAACACAACAAACAGTGCTCATATGCATCCCTTCCAAGGGCAATTTAGATTACTAGGCATAAAAATGAATTTACCTTTTCCTAACTTTTGCTGTAGTAAATTTTAAAAACAAAATGCACCTGCAGGCCACCTGCAAACAGGAAGTGCTGCTGGGCTTCCTGTTACATTGCATTGTCAATTATGTCAGTTGAATCCAGGCAGCAGCATGGCTGAGATGCTGGGAGAGGAAGCTCCAAAATGGCCACTACCTTCCTTTTCTAACTGTGCCAGACTGTTGGCCCCATTTAAGCTCCACTCTCCTCCCAGCCATGGCAATGGCAATTTGGGATGCCCTTCTATGCACATAAATTGGACAGATCAGTGCTGCCATCAGGGCAGAACAGGCAGGACTTCCGTATGTCAGCCCTGGGACTCATATACTCACTCGGTCCATGCTCCTGAGCCGCTATCTAGTCCCATGTGACTGATAATGGGCATGGCCAATAAGGTTTGTCAAGTGGGTGTGCTAATAATCAGATCCGTTTTCAGTCCTTCTTAAATTCAAGCTTTTCAGAGTGGTACCCCAAAACAGGATGTCCCGTGATCTGACCATATACAGTACAAGCTGCCTTACATGAATTTCAAATCAGGAAGGAAACAAATGTAAGTCCATTGTCACCGGTCTGGTATGGGACGTCAGCTCTACTTCCCATTCACTGTATTCCTCCAGGATGTTGTTTAAACTAAATAATATCCTCAAGGAAATCCTGTGTCATGTTCAAAAAACATGGTGCTTGCGGCACATTAATCTCAGCCCAGCTTTCTGTAGAGATGCTGCAATGCAGAATAGCTGACCGGGCCTGGCCATTATTTTAGCTGTGGAAACACACCTTTAAATGTTCATAATCCAATTTGAGCTTAGGTTAATAAGTCAATTACAGTTCTCATAGGAATCTAGTGGTTTCTGTATACCTTAAAGGGCAGTGGCGTAACAGTGACCTTGCCCTGATGCAAACATTTAATGGGGCCCCATCAGTAACTTTTTTGCTGTCATTTAAACTAAATTAAATACAACTAGAAAAATAACGACAGAGAAATGTGGCTTCTTTTTTCTGTACCTTATGGGCTCTCAAAGAGTTCATAACCTCTGCACCTCCTATAATAACTATAGGAGTTAACCCAGTTAACCCAGACCTTCAGCATCATTTAATGAAAAGCCCAAACCCTTAAAAAAACTATTCCCCAGTATCTAAAATTAATATATTTTATATTTTTAGACACTTCATTTTTATTCTTTCTCCTACTGGGCTGCAGCTGTGTTCAGGACTCTAGGATACGGGCGCCGCCATCTTACCTAAGAAGCATCACATAATAAGGAGAGGAGAGGAGGAAAAGTGCAGGGGGCAGAGTTATAGCTGTGCTTTGCACAGACAGAGCAGAGTGGGGTCAGGAAAAGGCCAGCAATCCCAGAATGCAGAGCCGCACAGTCAGAAGACACTACCTGTGTGCAGGCAGCTTGAGACTCCATGTGCCGCCATCTTGCATATAGGGTGGGGGAAACATACCATACATAATAGGCTCATATTTAGCGTGATGGTCCGGTTTAAGGCTGTAGGCAGCTGGATTACAATGGGTCAAGGCAACAAGTGGGCAGGCAAGCATCTAGCTATAAAAAAATAACTGCATACTATGCAATGGTTTGTTGTTGTGCATGCCCTTGCATTTAGGTGCAGCTTAAAATCACTTCATACTGAGTTAGTATTCAATTAGAGAAATTGAGATTACTGGCTACACATGGAATGGCATATGAATACTTTGCAATCTTTAGTGTGTAACGATTAGATAGAGAATCTCAATGTTGCCTGTTCATTCCGCACAAAGTAGATCAACATTTCTGTAGACAGATGCTCGAAACCTAAGCAGCACATGTACAGCCTGGCCTCCAGTGGGGTAAACTACTTCTTGCATAGAGCAAGTACGTTTTTATTTTATTTAATATGCCTTCAGGGTTCAGGGAGTGATATATATATATATATATATATATATATATATATATATATATATATGTATATATATATATATATATATATTTATATATATTTATTTTTTAATTTTATTTTAGATATTTACGGTAAATCTACTTCAAGAACTGTTGGCAAGTAAAAAAAGAAAACCTTGCATATACTCTTGTTGGAAAACCAGAGGTCACCTATTCCCACCATTAGAGGTTTAATGGAGCAAACCAAATGAAATGTGCACAAACCATAAATAACCCAAGGAAAGCTGGAAATCCTAATCACTTAAGTCAGCAATGTCAACAGCCTGATGACCAAGAGGAAATCTTTGGAGCTTTGTGAATGGTGTGTAAACAACACGCTAGTGTAATGTTTCACGCGAAATGTCTTGGTCAATGTATGACTTGCACGCAGGATCCAGCTGTGCTAATCTGCCTCTTGAATTAATGAGGAAACGCCATGACCTGAACCATCATCACCAGGCCAGTAGACGTGTAAATAAACATGTTGTGACAAGGAGTTTCTCTACTTTGCTGTCAGTGACAAACTCTTGATGATAAGGGACGCATCAATGATGGGTCCATTATCATTCCTAAGCTTTGATTAAGACACAGCTGTCTGCCTTTTCTTTTTACCATGTGAGCCTCCACGTGTTCAGCTCTCTAAAGCATTAACAATGCCTCATCTCATAAACTGCGTAGACTGTGAAAATGGCCATGAATGTGCAAATTAGCAGCTATTAAAAATACTGGCAGAGAGTCAACTTTCCACCCTCAACAGAAGCAGACGGGAGGACACAGCTACTCCTCCCTCCAACAAGTAATCACGTGCAATCACACTCCTGTGTTCATGGCATAGATGTAGTAGTAAACATCCTAAAATATTTTCAGGGAACTCTGGCTAGGATTTAATAGTGTATCATCTGAATACCAAGAAAAGAATCGATGTTGCCTCATTTTAAAAAGCAAGTTTTGAAGACGATAAACGTTTCTGGTGTAGACATTGAGGTGGTGCCTTCTTCAGGTTGTGCAAGTTCTCATATTAACACATCCAAATATTTTTACTTTACACTGTTATGATTACAAGAACAAAATGTCCTGCTATTGGTTTAAAGTCATCGTCAAGACAAAGCTTTTCAGTTATGGACAAAGCAGATAAGTATTAGGAAATCTCTGACAAGAAAACATGATTAGCTTCTGGTGGTTAAGATTATTGATGATGCCGCGAAGGTATGCATCCCCGCGCTCTGGAAGACCCAAGCACCCCCCACGATCTCTTCCTGGCTACACAGGGTGGCAGAGATCGAGAGATTTGAGGGCCTGATCGCTGCACGAACAGAATCCACTGAGAGCCACAGACTCAAGTGGTTCAGCTGGGTAGAGTTCACGACCACACGGGACTACAGGGCCCTCCTGGAGGACAGCCTCTGACCGGCCTTGTGTGCTTCCCTCCCTCTGACACACATCTTCCCTCCTTTTGCTTCCCTTCCTTCCAGCTCCCCTTCCCTTTCCCCAAGGGGTCTGTCTCCCCTCTTCCATCTCCCCTTTCCTTTTCTTACCCCCCCTCCCCCCTATCCATGGCCCTTACTCCTTGCCGTCTTACAGTTTTTTATATTTAAGATCTCCAACTTGCCGAGCTTTCTTTGAACACTGGGGCATCGGATCCCCCTAGCCCCAGGTGGGACGACCCCGGCATACCGTTGATTTTCTCCACCATACCTACTCGACATTGTTTAACATTTAACAATTGATGTAACATGAGACAGAGACTGTATTTCTTTCCTTCTCTTTATTGCTGTTATACTGTTCTGTAACGTAAAAGTGAAAACGGAAAATAAAGAATATATATAAAAAAAAAGATTATTGATGAACAAAAAGTTTATAGTGGTAAAATTTGTTTTGGTCTGAGTCATTTGTCCTAAAAACAGTGTGTATCAAATAAAAAAGTATCCTATTATTGGGACTAGCAACATGTTAGGTGTTCTGAGTCATCAAAATCCCTCATTTTTGGAGATTTAGCGTCATCCTAAAATTTCCTTGAACTACAAATTTTGCAGAATCCCTTTACTCATTTCTAGAAAAGATAGATACCATCTCTTCCACTATTATCACCATTATCTATCCCCTAGTAGTGATTATTCTCAATGGGGTTACTATGAGCAATAAAAGCCTATCCTCAAATCAAACCCTTTTTGTATCTTGTATTTGACAGAAAAGATGAATAGGTTGGGCTTCCAGTATACTTTACCTACTGTCATGGGTTAATCTAGAATCAAAAGAAAGGGGGAATCTTCCCAATGGGTTTCAAGAACATAACAATATCTGGACAGAGGTTCTAGCTGTTCCCTACTTTGGGCTGAAATCCTTGTGCTGATCAAAAAGTTCTACAATTGGGGGGTTCTGCCATGTTTTACAAAAATTGCACCTATACCAATCACTTAGCCTTGAACCCATTATGACGGACTCCCCTGAAGTGTTATAAGTAAGTGCGGTAACCCCCAAAAAATATTCTGACCTTTAGAACGTGCAATCACTGAGGTTTGAAATTCTCATAACAGATATTTACATGAAAGCTCTTCTAATTCAAAGTAAACATAACTTTTGTTAGGTAGGAAATTACACCAGTGAGCTATGACCATTCACCTATGAGTTAAAAACAGAATGTGTGGGGCTAGAATAGTATCTATATCTTATGAGTACATTTAAAGAGGAACAACGGACCCCACCCCGCTTTGACTTTTTGGGGTGTTGTTCCTTAATGCAGCAGCATCCTGAATTGGGATGCCTCGCTGTGTGTATCCCCCTCAGGTCGCCCCATACACTCACCCTCCTGTCGCTCCCATAGCGCAGCCTCTGGTGAGAGCAAGTGCGCTGGCTGGCTGAGTGGGCTGCCTCAGCGCAATCACTTTTACTTGGCTCCCTTTGGCTCCACTGACAGCTAAGCAGCCGAGCGGTGCCGATTGTGCGGCGGCCGTATCCCTCGCTCACCTCCTAGCCGTGGCTTGCCTGCGTCGCCCATTCAGAAAGGCCGTAGTATATGAAAAAGGATGCTCACCTTACTTTCCCCACAGCTGATGGTCCACAGCTTCAAACCATACCCACTAGGGTGACCCAGTCTTCAGGTTTTGTGAGGGGTGGCATTCTATCTGTGGCTCTGCTTTTAGCAGGCAGGAGCTAGCAGACATGTGCCTGAAGATCGGGTCAAGATATTCTTAATAGATACATTCTGAAGCAGTAGATCTGGCTAGATCAGCTCCATGGAAGGTAAGGTAAAAGGTAAACATGCCCTTTTTCCCAAACACCCCTATCAAAAAACTTATTACATACAGGTCCTTCTCAAAAAAATAGCATATAGTGCTAAAGCTCATTATTTTCCATAATGAAATGATAAAAATTAAACTTTCATATATTTGAGATTCATTGCACGAACCAGGCTGGGCTTTTTTAAAAGCCTCAGGAATCTTTTGCAGGTGTTTAAAGTTAATTCGTTGATTCAGATGATTAGGTTAATAGCTCGTTTAGAGAACCTTTTCATGATATGCTAATTTTTTGAGATAGGATTTTGGGGTTTTCATGAGCTGTATGGCAAAATCATCAGTATTAAATCAAAAAAAGACCTGAAATATTTCGGTTGGTGTGCAATGAATCTCAAATATACGAAAGTTTAATTTTTATCATTTCATTATGTAAAATAATGAATTTTAGCACTATATGCTAATTTTTTTAGATGGACCTGTACATTACACAATTAGCAGGGGCAACTGGGGTCCTGGCACACAGAATGAAGGGCAGTAAGGGTTAGCAGTCTGCCCAAGCAACACTGTAAATTCCTTTTCTTAATGTCCAAGCACAGTTCAGGCAAAACTGTTTAGGAGTACATCCAGTCTTATTTTGTGGCCAATGAATTCCACACTGACAGGGACACTTTATCGCGACGGCCATCTATAGACTTCCAACTTGATTAAAAAAAAATCTGACATTTCTATCCACAAGATCTCTGTTCCTCTGCTGCTCTCACATTCTTTATGACTGCCAGGGCCATACTGAAGCAGGAACATAAAAAATATCCTTTTTTCCTTTCCCTGGGGATTTTATGTAGACAGGCATCCAAAATAGGGATACCGGGGGTTGAGGTTGCTTTAGCTTAACATCATACATTCTAAAGATGTTTAATTCAAACACAATGCGTAATATATATATATATGTATATACATGTATTGTATAGTACTGCCAGATGATAGTGTGAAACGCAGCCATAGCAACGCCTGAGAATGAGAGTAGCTTGAGAATAGCAATACAGTGAGCTGTGCAGTATGGAACGCATTGCGGTATTCCATACATCCTCAGCAGCCGGCTAGCTAGATTCCTGGCTGCTCTTGCAGGAGTCTAATTATGGAAGAGCTCAGCATTCTTTACCCTTATTTTTTTTTGCAGGGTTGCATTTTTTGTCTGTTTTTTTCACAGAGATACTCAGGAAACCTTGAACATCTTTTTTTTTTGTATGATTATCAGAGCTCTCAGCACAATTCTACAGTTAGAACCCAAAGGGCATGTGCTTTGTGTTGAGTGAAGATAAGCATGCCAAAATCTGATCTGCTGCCTTCTATTTCTGTTCTGGACAAGCTCTCTGATTAAGCGAGCATTACAACCTTCACAGCACATGAAAGGCACCAGCCATCAGGACATGCAGTGGAAGTGGCTAAAATCACAATGTAAGCTCGGGGCCTTTATCCCTTTATGCTGTGATAGAGAGGATGATCCAATTTACTTACAAGGTGCATTAGCTATGGGCAGAGATTTGCAGATCAGCATGCTGAATGACTCATCTTAATTAAACTGGTTATGTATGTGATCAAAAGATTACTATTTCAAATATGCATACATTGACCTACGTCTGCCTCTTATCCAGACACAGGCAATCCAATAAATGTTACATTAAACATATTTGAGGGCTGATGGTTTCAATTTACTGACGGCTATAGCATCCCCCACCCATCGATGTCTTCATGTTCATGTGTGTCAAACCTACACATCTTGACACCTACATCTATATAAGTTGGTGGTCTCTACAGGTTGTAGAGGCTGTGTATTATTGCACAGTAAGTGGGCATATATTGCCCATGGTTGTACCAATATGCCCCTGGAACTTGTGCTGTCCATGATGACTGGGGCATCCCTATCATTCAGTGGAAAACTGGGTCGAGCATTGTGGGTCTGATACTTATTTGCACATAACAGGTACATGCATTTTTAAACCTATATGTATAATATAACTGTGAAGCCTCTGATTTATAAATACACACATGGAAATAATAGAGACTTCATATATTGTCGAAGGGCAATAAAAATGCACCAGCTACTGTGGAGAGGGCCTGGATCAATAGAATAACATTGATCTTCCGCTTAGCTGCTGCTGATTAGCAATAAATATGAATATTAACGAGGAATGCTGTCAGCAGAGTGTCTCTTAAAATGAGATGGATGAAGATGAAGATCAATAGAGAGGTTAGTGGTGACCATACACAGGGGAAATGGAGAAATGCAACCACTCAGCAACTCACGTCCTTCAACCCAACGGCCACATCTACTATTCAGAACCCTTCATTCTAGACTAACTGCTTTTCAACCTACTTCTAAAAAATACAAATAGAAATACTAGCAATACCCTCCCCCCCACACACACATATACACATATGATAAGATCACATGATAGCACCTAGTATGCTATGTGTCTTATGATCATCTCTTCCTGTGTTTAGCCAGCCATAGACATGTGTTACTCTATCACCTGATCCAGCTGATAACAGATCAGGAAACAATCATTGGTTTATGTCTACCTTGACCTATGCATGCACCACAAATGATCCTCACCCCAAAATCAGGCGAAGCAGATTTCAATGAAAGCTAGTGCACGTACATGTTACATATGAAGGTCTACCCGTATAAACTATAGCCGTGTTATCTCTTACCAGTCATACGGAGAAGAAATCAAATGTCTGCAGGCTTCATCACTGACCTGTCCAGACACAAGGATTAGATTGCAGTGGAACACTCGTTTGATGTCAACCACAATCCACAAATGGATGAAGCGAATGAATCGCATGGCAGAGACCATAAGCTCTTCTCTATGTAAATCCATAGACGTGTCTATAGTAACCTGATTCAGATGATAACAATCAGGTCAAGAGACAGTCATCAGCCCCCAATAAGACACCAGAACTACTGGTAGCACAGAACAATCAGATCGGTGAATCAGCTTTTCACTATGCTTGCTCATTCTGTTAACCTTCTGGTTCATCTGCGGCAACGAGCAAATTAAGGACACCATAAAGCCATAGATGCCTCTGTATCAGCCTGATTCAGATGATAACAGTCAGATCAATAAACAGTCATCAGCCCCCAATATAACACCAGAATGGCTGGTAGTGCGGAACATTCACATGGGTGAATCAGATTATCACTAAGCTTGCTCATGCTGTTAACATTCTGGTTCATCTGCGGCAATGAGCAAATTAAGGACACCATAAAGCCATAGACGCCTCTGTATCAACCTGATTCAGATGATAACAGTCAGATCAATAAACAGTCATCAGCCCCCAATATAACACCAAAATGGCTGGTAGTGCGGAACATTCACATGGGTGAATCAGATTTTCACTAAGCTTGCTCATGCTGTTAACATTAAGGTTCACCTGCGGTAGGCAAGCATCCTAAGGACACAGTGGTTCTATAAAACAGTTATGATGGTTGCATCAACCATACGACAGAATAACCAATAAGCCAAGAGAACCCCTGCTATAATATCTAGAGGGCATCAGACTTTACACCTTACAGTCATTTCTAGATGACGATCTCTGGCAAACATGTATGTTAAGGACATAAGGCGTCCATGTTTTCTGCATATGGCTAACACCAATTTTAACATATGAGCTAGCATGGCATCTAGTGGGCATCTCGTTCTTCTTTCACTTAAGAGGCACATAGTGGCATTTACAGCCACCTCCCTATTTTTCATGATTCAGTAAAGCCAACTCATCATTTTCTTATATAAGCAGCAGTAATTAGAATGTGATATGTTAATACATTTAATCTCACCCCACACACAGTGACATGCAAAAGCATCAAAAACTATATTTATATAGTTAGCTAGACAAGCGATCTAGTAAAACATTAGGTGACAATGATATGTCTGCAGCACCCGGTCTGACCCATCCAGGCTCTAGACTTATCTAAGAGGTCCAATCATTTTGGAAAACTAGGCTGATCAGTAAAGGTCAAAATTAGAAAAAGTCCATGTTTGCTGTAAGCTTGTGTGTAAGGGTTTGTATGGAAAATGATGTCTGACGAAGAGGACTAAGTGCCCCCCAAAACTCATGTAAACATATATTCAGTTAGCCTACAATGGGTATCGCCAGGGATAAATCAAGGACAGGCTTGGTTTTCAGGTCCTATGTAGGCTGTCATACAAGCTTGCAGTAAATAGAGAGGACATGGGGATGGCTACTTACAGGGTTTATAAGGCTGGACACAGGTTACAGAGGGATCTTTGGTATAATCCAGTCGATGTGTAGCTTGTTCTTGGTGATGAGGAAGCAGCAGGCACAGTGTCAGCAGAGGGTGAGGACAGCTGGCACTGGGGCACCTCCCTGTCTTCTAGCTGGCTATGGCAGCATCCCTCCACCTGTGACAGTCCCTCTCCAGTCTTCTCCTGGCTCTGCTTACTCCAGATGACGCCCGATATTGCTGCTGTCAGGCTGAACGCTGAGTGTGAGCTGGGAGGGAAGGCTTCCCATGAATGGATCACAGAGGAGGAGGAGGAGGAGGAGGAGGAGGGTGAGGCTGCTGCTGCTGGGGAGGGATGCTGAGGCTGGGGAGGGGGAGGCAGGTAATGGACTGGAGAAGAAGGGAGGGGGGGGGCGGGGTTGTCTCTAGACTCATTGACTGCTCCCAGAGATTGCTGCTGCTGAATGCTGATCCCTAATGGACCCTCTATTAACTCACTCAGTGCTAGAATGCCTTAAGTACAGTTCTCTGTGTAATATATATATATATCCCTGACTTTTCAGATTTTTGTTACATGTCAACTCTCTCTCTCTATATATATATATATGCGTATATTACATATAGTGATAAACAAAACATTAACCATGTATAATAGTGCCCCATAACCAAATATTTTTGACCCATACAGGAGGCAGTTTACAATGTTTCAAGTGGACTTACACTGCAAATGCCCAAGCTGCATAATATTATTTACTACCCCCATGCTCATGTGCTATTGTGGCACATGTGACTGCCAATGAATTATTAACATAAAGAAAGAAAAACAAGCCTGGTTGGATATTTCTTGATGGTGAGTGTATAAGTGACCCGACCCAATTTTTATCATTGGGCCATTTTTCGTGATAGTACTCCCTAGTACTCCTTTAATGTTGCATCCCCAGATGGGAGTACAAATCTAATTCAATACACAATATCTAGGTAGAAAATTGTATTTAAAAACATATAGACATAAGATGAATAGGAACAACAAGCTCCCAACAGTAAGCATGGGCATACATAGTCTTGATGGGGCCCCACAGCAGGGCCCCCACCATCAGCGGAACCAGACCCCTCCGACACTCACTGGCCCGGTCCACAAATGTCTTAGTGGAGAGGTGCCGGAGTCAAGGTGCCGACAGAAGCACAGGGCGTGCGTGTGATGCCGGCAGAGAGGCTGGGCGTGGCACCAGCAGAGATGCAGAACCCGCGTGTGGCATCAGTAAAATAGCAGGCGGCGACAAGTGTTGGCCCACATTCTAGCGCAAAGGAGGTGGCACGGCTAGGTAAGTATTTGGAGCAGGTACATACCACAGATGTGTTGTAGGTAGCGTGCGCTGGGGCCCCTTGTCCCACGGGCCCAGGGGCACGTGCCTGCCCTGCTCCTATGGTATATACGCCCCTGACAGTAAGCAATTATTTCCAATACTCACCCAGCGAAGCGGCACGGGCGGCCGCGATCGAAGGTGTCCCCTCTGCCTTCCCCACTCCTCACCTTACGTGACTTATCTGCTGTTCGGCTAAGTATTTGCCTCCCCGTTTGCTCTATTTGTGCTGGTCTATTTGGATATGTCCTTTTTGTATTTGGTGTTTTGTGTCTATGACCGAGATTGATTTGAATATTTGTTAAAACTTATTACACACTTTTTACATCATTACTCTTTTTTTATATATAAATTGTTCACTCATTGTATATATCTTACACTTACTGAACTTTTAGGATTTGTTATTGTCGATATGAATATGAATTGCGGTTTTGTGGCTTATGCATTGTCACTTTATTAATTTAGATTTAGTGGGGGGCTCCCCCTCTCCTCTGTTTTTTTGGGGAGGGTTTTTTCTGTGCCGGCACAAAAATAGTTGATACTTGTGGTTGTTTTACACGTATCGATATAATAGGAGTTTCCCAGGTAAATTTTGCTGCGTTGGCAGCACTGGATGTACTTTGGGGATAGGCAGTGTTTTTAACGTGTTTTGTATTGTATGTTATGTCTTTGTCTTTTTGATCTAATGAGATTTTGTATAATAAATAGCATTTTTATCATCATTGATTGTATTGGTGCTCCTGTTGTTTGGGTTTCTGGACTAGGGTCCATGAGCCCAATTTTTTGCATTATTTCGTTATTTACAGTGTAGCACAGCACTATTAATTGTGGGCGGTGCACCACTGTGGTGGCAATTATATCCAATACATATAGCAGACACCTGCTAGATAATAGGCAGCTGTGTATGATAACACTTATACAATAGAGCTGGAAAACCCCGGAAAGTCAAGTTTTTGGGTTTTGTTCTGCTTTAAGGTACAAAGTTAAGTACTATACTAATGTACTAACAATGTCTGTTTCTAACTACAGTCTAGGATGGTCCATTTGTGTTTTAGCATCATTATGCATCCATTGTCCAATAAAATATGGCTTCTTTGGCAGTCAAAGAAAATAACAAAAGGGTACTATGATGAAACACGTAACACATGACGTTACCATCACTAGAATCATGCTACATTTTCCTTTATACAGATCCAAGACCCTAACCGGCGCAGCATCCTCTCACTACCACAAGTGTACGGAGTTCCGCCAGCCATAATAACTGCCACCGGCCCTGTTAATACACCCTGCTCCGTTAGTGGGAAAATATTAGGCCAGGTATCGGAAGCTATCGGCGGCTACCGACTCCAGAACGCCAGGCGGCGGACACAATCACGCATTTATCACGCTAAATGAGGCTAGCGCCTGCGAGAGCGTCAGCTAGCGCGGGATTCATCATGTAGCGGACTGCAACGAACAGCGCCGCTGCTAATCCCATCACAGCGCCAGGTATGACCTCTCGCTACCTGGCGCTCTCCAATGCATTTCAATGGAGCAATCTTTAAATCTTCATATTTAATTGTTATTAATGTTTTTTTTTTTTTTAAATCTCAAAAATTCTGTGACCACTTCAGCAATGTTAGATATTTTTTTTAAGGTAAAAAAATTAAAAAAAAAAAATTTGTGCAGAATTGATATTATAGGTCTGATATTAATGTATTCATATTACAAGATGTTTAGAAAAACTTGTTTAATTTTTTAATCAAAAAATATGGATGTTTGGGGGTTAAAAATTACTTTTAAG
The DNA here is from genome assembly GCA_027917425.1 of Gastrophryne carolinensis. Lineage (NCBI taxonomy): Eukaryota > Metazoa > Chordata > Amphibia > Anura > Microhylidae > Gastrophryne > Gastrophryne carolinensis. The sequence goes on along the minus strand of CM051237.1, from coordinate 375,064,647 downwards.
CCATCGCCGCCAGCGCTCTGGGGTTTAAACAAGCTTTTCACAGCGCGAGAATTTTTTGAGCGTGATTTGTTAATGAATATGCTGGGAGCCGTTTGCTATGACCATTCGCTGTCAGGCGCTCCCATACAGCGCGGAACCTGTCAAACAGCGACTCCTAACCCCGTATTCAACATTACTGCACACCGACTGAGTCGCTGTCAACAACCGAACAACGGCCAAGCACAGCGAATACTAGCGGGCGCTGTGAAAATCACGCTACTGGCGCTCATCTGTCGCTACCTGGCGCTATTACTGAATCGGCCTCCCCGTTATATAGTTAACTGCTATAAGAGCACACTAAAACAAACTGCATACACAGCCAATGAACAGATTCATAACCAGGTCTGAAGGGCAGGTTACATACAGGTGAGTAGTTATAGACAGAATGAGCAAGGAATCAGTTATCTTAGTCAGAGTGCAGATATGCAGTTATGCGGACAGCCACATGGGGAAATGTAGAGTCTGCTGGATCCTAGTGCTTCCTCCCCATGTCAGGGGCCCCCAAGTTGAAAGATGAAGGAGGATCTGGTCTCTAGACCATTTTTGCACAGGTCCGACACTCCCCCCCCCATCTGGGAGTGGCTGTGATCTCCTCCCTCCTGACAGCTCACAGCTAAACTACTAAAACTATTATGGAGCATAACTTTTGGTAGGACACTGATTCTGGTGTTAAACACATCTGAGTAGTCCAACACAGCTGTTTGATATAGTTCCTAGTGTTCTCCATAGCTCGATCCCTATCCGAGGACGATATGGTGCACATGGAAGCGGCCCAGAAATTCCCAGTACCGTGCTGGAGCCGGACTGTCTGCGAGAAATTCAATGAAGGGTCCGGAACAGTGGGTTTCTTGGCGCCCCCTCCATTTTATGCTTAGTGTGACTGGCACTCACAAGATTTTTTGTAGGGAAGGTAGTGTGTTTACTGACCTCCCCAGGCAAGGGAGAATTTCCTCCTATCCAAACTTGGTCATTCCTCTTCCTGCTATTGTTCACGAGGTTTATTTTATGAAAGGGGACCTGGGTGTTTTAGAAATGGAATATAATATTTCCCATATTCCTTACAGGTACTCACCTTTTTTCCCGCACAGCTGATCGGTGCTAGTCCGGCAATCAACAGCTCCCTGATCGCTGGATCCAGACCCATGCCTCAGCCCTCTGCAAAACACGGTGCAGCACCTTTACGTTGAATATAATTGACAGTTACCAAATCACATAAAATCACTACTTAACCACACCGACAGAACAGAATATATATATATATATATATATATATATATATATATATATATATATAGTAGACACTTTTCATTACACTAATTACACTAATGCTTCTGGTTTGAAAATCAAATAATCCTAGCTGTGCATGGTTTTGGACTTTGTGTGTCCAAATACATTCATCAGTGTAGTACATTTATACTGTGTGTGTTAGGCCCCTTTAACAACAAAGTTATGGAAACCCACATTTCAACCATTTGGCCCATCTGAATTAGTGGCATTGCCAATGGAATTTTATGGGGCTTGAGGCATGCTTGGCAATGTGACCACATTTTATCACGCCGGCCACGCTCTTCTAATTCCAGGCTTCATCTTATAATTTAATCATGGGGAAAACCATAAAAAACTATAATAGCACATGGCTACAACAAAGCTATCATTTATATGATGTCAGATGGGTATTTTTAAATTTGTACTTTTCATAGCACTCGCATAACAAGTGCTGGGTGGAGCTGTATTTCCTTCAGCACACGTTTCTCTAAAACACCAGTAAACTTGCATAATGTCCACTTGACTTTTTTTTACCTTTTTTTATTATAAGCTTCAGCACTATTGACATTTAAAGTGGACCAACACCCACTGCTGATCGGCCCGGGCCGATCAGCTCCCTGCCCGATTGGGGTGCCCCGATGTGTGAAATCCCCCAGGACCCCCAAAAATCCTACCTTTTCGTCGTTCCAATGGCGCATGCACGGACCGCCGCCTCTCGCGCTTCCCTCTAGCAGGACGCGCACCCGCGCCGGCCATTTGTGAATGGCCGGCGCGGGTGCGCTCCCTGTTAGAGGGAAGCGCGAGAGGCGGCGGCGGGCGCGCTCTTCTTGTCCGGTCTGTATTCCAGCTTGTCCGTCTGCGCTGATTGGCGGAGCGCTCGCGCATGCCCCGTAGGAGCGGGGTGAGGTGAGTTTTTTTGGGCTTTCTGGGGGGTTTCACACAGCAGGGCACCCCCGATCGGGGTGCCCCGCGGAAGTGGACCAACACCCAGGATAGTGAAAATCCTGGGTGTTGGTCCACTTTAAATGTCCAGATCTCTTTCCAGAAGTAACACAGTTTACAATGTGTCTTTGATGGGAGGGTGGACACTATAACTAAAACTATATCTAAAGCAAATACTCGCATAAACTTTAAATACACAAAGATTTTCCTAATATAATTCTATTGTATTTATGTTCTGTGTACCTAAGTGTAGAAGAAAGTGCTTCTTGACCACCAAATTGGGAGGAATATAGAGTGGCCTTGGGTAAATCACCAGTCCATTTTGCACTAGGCTAAGGAGTTGTATAAAAACAGGTAATTATAGATAATACCTAAGGGGGCCATTGTGCAAAGAAAAACATGGCGCACAATACAACTAATTCAGCACCGTGAGAATTGGTTTTCTCACTTTTTTGTGAGAAAACACAAATCGGTGTAATTCAGCACCCTATTTAGGTGTCCGATTTAAAAAAAAAAAAACTGCAGCTAAATATGGTGCTGACTTACACCAAGGAAAAAATCCTGAGAATTTTTTTTTTAGATTGCTAAATCAGCTCTATTGTTTCAGCATTGATTAAACTAAACTACACTGTGTAGGGCTCTGGAAGATGCGTTGAGATGGCTCTTTTCCACACAATCTATCCCAAGAAAAGGCTCCACCTCTGACCTGAAAGCAAACCACCAGTCAAAAATTCAAAGCTTAGTAAATTGCTCCTCTAAACCCCTCCTTTGGCAGATGTTGTGGAATAGCATGCAGATGTTGCTTTCCTGAACTGCATGGGGGTGCCATCCTGCTACGAATGTGTGTCCTGCTTCTGCAAAACCCAGTCCCACAGTCAACATTGCCTCTGTTCAGTAATCCCTTATCACTAGCCAGAAGTAGAAAGTCAGCAACCGCAATGCCTCAATTCTCAGAGAGCTCTTAGAAATATTAGAAATAGCAGAGTAAAACCCTTTTTTTTTGCACCCCTGACCCACCCTCCCCATCCCACTAACCTGGGCAATGCTGCCAGCTCAGCGGTGGCCAGGTTTAAAAAAAAATACAGAGGTCATGTCCACTCAACTATTTTGAGATTGCCGATTGGCTGCTCTCAAGATCGGCGGATGACGTGCACCAGCCAGCTGACCACATGTGTGCTCCAGTGACAACCTATTTGATTGGCTGGCCATAGGTCTAGCTACAGTGATACCAGGGATGTGGCGACCACAGCATTGTGGGAGCCTCCGGTAAACTCTGGGAGTTCCATTCAGCAGGGCATCCCGGTATAGGACCCCTAGGGGCAGTTTGCGGCTGGCCTTGGAGTCTTTTAGATTCCAGGGCTGGGCCGCATGGCTTTTAATGTTGCTCCTATTTATCAGAATGCACAGCGATGAGGCCAGTTTGCAGGTTCTTCCTTCACCAACAGAAAAGCCACCTTTTGCAGCATTGACTCGACTGCCAGCCCTAGGAATGTCAGGACTACGGGAAGCAGCAGTTTTCAGCTAATGCGGATTTCTAAACTAGGGTTATTTATTTTTTAAGGCTTTTAATGCCACATTTTTTATTGCAGTATTTAATTAAAATAAGAAGCAACCCCATTAGCCTGGTTCCTTAGTGAGGTTTACCTCATCATTTTTGCAAAGCCCATATTTTAAGAGACAGTCTAGGCAATGGCAATAATACAGCAGCAAGGAGCTCATCTGAAACCTGTTCCATTTACTTATTTTCTTAACTTCCTGCGTGATCATGTAGATGCTATAGCAGGTCTCCAAATGTTGCCCTTCCGTTCAATTCCATTCCTCTACGATCATGTTCCAGATGTGTTTGCATGGCCACCTTGTCCCTCAGCCCCCCAGTGTAAGTGAACCCAGCAGGCCACAATTGTCGCACTTGCTGGCTTGCTCACAATGGGAGTTCCAAGGCACAGCGGACAACATTTGGAGCAAGGCCGTGGAGGAATAGAAATAAGGATAGGAACAACATTTGAAGACCAGGTACAGCATCTACAATGCTCTTCAGGGAATTGAGAACATGGGGCAGGCTTTAGGATTTGGCTCCTCTCCCACAATGACTTTCTTCCTCTCTTTAGTGAAACTGGTTCACTGGAGGGTACATCTTGATATACCCTCTTACTCCACCAAATTACAACAGTGTAGACATCTGCTGCCTATGAGAACTGTAACTCCATCCTGTTGTAAACCAAACTAGATCCTATTTATCTACCATTTGCCGGTCTTTGAACAACCTCAAGCTCAGATAGGTCCTTCTTATGCAATGATTTGCCTTTGGATAAGTCGTCTGTCCAATGTATTTTGTCTTGCTAACTTTTAGCTGTGGAGGACCATTGTGCTAACTGCTAGCTAGCTGCCTTGAACAGCAAAAAGTAGGTATAATACAACCTGGGTCCAACAAGTTGCTTGCCAGCAAACTGCACTCCACTGCACAACATAATAACTTTTACTACTCTGGTTTGGCCTCAGTGGCAGCAAATGATGGTGTAAAATTACAAAATGCTTTTGTCCATTTTCACTAGCTGAGCTTGTAAAACTTAAGGCCATTAAATGGTCTGTTGACCTAATTGAGTCACACTCATGCCCTTATTCATCAAGCGATAGCGCCAGGTAGTGTCTGACGAGCGCCAGGTAGCGGCAGCTAACGGCGACTACCGACTCAAGTACGCCCGCGGCGGTCACAATGACGCATTTATCAAGCAAAATGAGGCTAGCGCCGGCGAGAGCGACGGCTAGCGCGGCATTCATCATGAAGCCGCCTGGACCGAACAGCGCCGCTGCAAATTCCCTCACAGCGCCAGGTATGAGCTGTCGCTCCCTGGCGATGTCCAATGCATTTCAATGGAGCAATCTATAATAATTCATGATTAATTGGTATTAATTTTTTTTTACATTTTTTTAATGTCAAAAAATCGGAGACCACTTCTGCAATGTTAGGATTTATTTTTAAGTCAAAATAAAAAAAAAAAAAAATATCTGCAGAATTGATCTAACAGGTCTGAGATTAATGTATTCATATAACAAAATGATTCTAAAAACATGTATAATGTTACATTCAAAAAATATGGTTGTTTAGGGGTTAAAAACTAGTTAATACAGATCGGCGCCAGCGCTCTGGGGTTTAAACAAGGAATGGACAGCGACAGCACATTCGGAGCGTGATTTTTTGATGAATATGAAGCTAGCCGTTCGCTCTGGCCATTCGTTGTCAGGCGCTCACATACAACGCTGGACCTGTGAAACAGCGACCCCCCAGCCAGTATTCAACATTACCGCACACCGACTGAGTCGCTGTCATCAAGCTAACGCCGGCCAAGCACAGCGAATACTGGCTGGCGCTGAAAAAATCACGCTACAGTCGCTCATCTGTCGCTACCTGGCGCTATTGATGAATCGGCCTCTCAGTCATCAATACACATTACAATTTGTAAAAAGTCTGTATTGTGGACCTGGAGTGTTGAATGTCTGTGGCTATAGAAGCTTACATGCGTCATGATGAGATGTTAACAGGTTGTCATAAAAATCAAGAAAGCCGTTCAAATGTTAGATGACTGTTAATCATTGTAAAAACTTGACGATGTATTACTTTGTGAGGGTACCTCTTGACTCTGTATACCAGGGGTACTCAACCACTTCTTGTAAAGGCCCATTTAAAGGCATCCGGTTAAAGGTGAAGGTCCGGGCAGAGGGCTTTTGCTGTGAATGGAAAGTTAGAAATCAGCACACTGGGGGAGGGGCTAGAGATTCCCCAAGCAAAACTAAAAAGGGATGCTTAACCCCCCCACCCCACCCCAAATATCCTATTGGGCACTCAGAAAATTAGGATATTTTTTTTGGCCCCACAGAACAGGCCTGCGGCACACTGCTTTACCCCCCCCCCCCCCTTTGCATTATGTGCAGGCCATATACAGGGGTGGACTAGGGCCCAGCATTTTACTGGCAATACGTTTTGGTAACAAGGATGTTCACAAGCTTAAAGCTGACTTTGAGTGTCTGGGCATAACAAATGAAGTTCAATGTGGAGAAATGTAAAGTCATGCACTTGGGGTCTAATAACCTAAAGTGGCATATGTCCTTGGGGGAGTAAACCTGGGAGAAACACTTGTTGAGGAGGGTCTGGGGGTACTGGTAGATTACAGGCTAAATAACAGCCTGCAATCAGTACGATCAATGGGGCAGCTCTGAGCACAGCAACACAGAAGCAACTGAATGCAGGTCTGTCGGGGGAAGGGGTCCGGAAATCTGGCATTCGGACCCTGGTCCGCCAGTTGAGTATGGCTGCTGTATACCCTCAAACTTCAGCCAGTTACAACAATGTAAACACCAGTGGCCTATGGACAGCCAGTATGACTCCATCCTGTTTTAACTAAACTACATCGTGTTTACCTACAATTTTCTCACATTTTCAATTTATGACCTAAAGTTTTACTCTAGACTATTTTAATATGCTGTTGCTTCCCATGTTCTAAACATGTATTTATTCATAATTACATTTCTCTCTCATTCTAACTGATATACTCCTCTGAGTAAGGCAGGGCACCTTTTTCATCCCAACTGTACTAGCAGATGCTAACTGACACTACCTTACAAGCCGCACAAAAGACCCTCAGGGACCCCTGAAAACTCCTTAAAATTTACCTATACCAAGAAAGAAGTTTATATTGTCACCTGCTATCCCCAGCCGGTGCCCCAAAACCGCCTGAGTTTCTTTTTTTTTTTACTGAAGCCTTTGTCCAATATTGATAAAAACACTAACAGGAAGCAGTATAATGTCCAATGACATGCCATATGCTAATCCATTCAGTTTGAAGGTAAACCACCACATAATGGCAGTTATTATAACTGATAAGGTCGTCCCCCAATGCTGAGCTGTGTTTCACTGAATGTATGATCCTTGGAAAGCACCAGGGAGCAATATGTCCTACCATCCGCACAGCAGACTGCGTCTGGTCTGTGTTTTTATGAATATTGGGCAAAGACTTGCTTTTTGGGTAGAGGATCACTTTAACTTACTGTTAGAGCATTCCATCATTGAACTTACACAGCGTTTTTTATACACAGACAGCTATGTCCCAGCTTGCATGAGAATAGTGTTAAAGCATTGTGAGTATTAACTTTAAGCTAACCTGCTAAAGGTAGAGGATAACTATACGTATGTGCATATAGAATGTAGCCAACATCTAAAGACATGGAAGAACCAATGAAGGAGAGAGCAATAGCGCATTTACAAAAAACTACAGTCGGAAATAATTAGGAATGACAGACCCAAGATATAACAGCAGGGGGTGCAGGGAGTGAGGACCACACCAAGGCCAAGAAGGTCAAGGGGCCCCATCATTGTTGCTCCTCCATCAAATTTAGCATATTTGGGCTCACTTGGCATCATATAGGAAAAGAAAGCAGCATTTGTCTCTGCTCTTTCAGTCTTTAGTTGTCTAGCTGCATACAATTGAGTTAAAATACAGAAATAAGTTTACTGTATGAGCCATGAAATAACCCCATCTAATGTTCGCACCAGGGCCCTGTGAGGAATAGGTCAAATATTACATTTCATTTTATTGCTGATGCCCGGCATCCCCCTTTAAGATTCTCTGTACGTAGCAAATGTCACCCTTACAAGGCTAAAAGGAAAAGGAAGTCCATATATGGGCATGAGGTTCTGACACTCAGAAAAGGCAGTTTGAGGATGAAAGCACCCCTGTGGCTCCCCTAACACCTTGGTCAGACAGAGAGGAGCCATGATCCTCCTCTGCTGGGGAGGTGTGATAGCAAATGGGGGTTCAAAAGAATTATACAGGACCTGTGTCTAGGAGGAGGGGGTGGAGGGGCAGAGACCGCGCTAAAAGGTAGGCCAAGGAGACAAGAGCTGGGTCATTCTCTGGAGAGGGATCGCGAGGTGCCCATCAACATGCTTTCCACTTACCTCTATGTGGGAGCTCATCATCATCACTACTCTGCAACTGCACCTCAAGGTAACTGACTGTTTTATCTCTGAGTAACTCCCTGTAACCTGTAACCCACTACTCAGAACGACATTTGAATTTATTCATATTCCATCATAGCAAAAAGTTTGTAATCAACCTTTGCCTAGTGTGCTCATTGCATTAAAACCTATATTTAACTTGAGTGATCTTTTTGCCTTAGCCAAGAATCTGTGTGTCTGCAGGCTTTGGGCCTGGTAGTCTCGCTAGGCGGGCTCGGACGGGGGTTTGGGAAAGCGGGTTGTGTGTCCTGAGGTCCCCGATTGATAGTTGGATCATGTGACCCGCGGTTCCCTGACTGGTCCCATCACATTTAGTAACGCCACTGTATAACAGATTTCTTTGGCACCAAAGTAAACAGCAATATCAAGACCTGCCCCAGAATTACACCTTCTTGGACCTTTTACTGAAGACACCGATTATGTAGTGATGTGCAGCAGCTTTGGCTTTCTCTGGGAATACCTGGGGCCAGCGTAAGGGCAGGAAGACTTTTTTTTATTTTGTTTTTTTTTTTTGTATAATCTGTTTTTATTGAAACATACAAGCAGAAACAGTACATAGGGAACAGTCCCTGGTTCGGTACAGAGTAAGACTCTTGACAAGGTACTCCAGAGAACATTTTAACAAAAAAGGGTTCAAAATAACCATAGGAGTCAAATCACACAACAGAAAAGCCACAGTACTAATGCTCCCCGGGTGCCAGGGTAATGAGTATAAGAGAGACTTCGCTATGAAGAGATTCCCACTGTACCTACCAAGAATAAAAAAGAAGAGAAGAAAGAGGGAAAGAGGGAAGGGAGGAAGGGGGGGGTAGTCTTGACTCCACTTAATCCGTTGACCAACCCTTCTGTGAGCTTGACAAACCACCACACCAAAACCTGCTAGAACCTAGCCCCAGAGACGGTTAATCGACACGTTACCCAAGCTGGTTAAGCCTATCTTTAAACCTATAGGAGTCCCATAGAACCTCCCAACAAGTCCAGGTCAGCGCATACTTGTCCCTAAGCCCCCTATCACCCAAGATCAGTTCCTCTGCCCGCCTAATCCCCAGACACTGGAAGGAAGACTTTTTTTTAGGCTGAAGACACTGAGTAATACATCAGCATGTTTTTACAACGTTTAACAGTCATCTAACATTTTAACGGCTTTCTTGGTTGTTATGACAACCTGTTAACATCTCATTATGACGCATGCAAGCTTCTATGGCCATGACAATTTACAACTGCCAGTCCTTACTAAAGACTTTGCACAAATCGAAATGCGTATTGGTGACTGAGTGTGACTCAATTAGTTCAACAGACCATTTAATGTCCTCAAACTTTACAAGCTAAGCTAGTGAAAATGGACAGAAGCATTTTGTCATGTTACACCATCATTAGCTGTCACTAAGGCCAAACCAGAGTAGTAAAAGTTACTATGAGTTTAATAGACTGGTGTGCAGTATTCTGGCAAGCAACCTGCTGGACCCATTAGTCGTTTATTTCAGAGGGACACATGATGCATAAATTGTAACAGGTTCATTTGTGTGTGACCAATGTTGTCGCTATCGAAAATTGACCTAGCTACTTGTTAAGCCATCGCAATTTAAATGTCCCAAATTTGACCCTCTGAAATAAGATCAGCTTATCGTTTGATATTAAAGCGGACCAAAACACATCAAACTTGTGTAATACATTTGGTCAAAGCCCCTGCCGATATTCCCTTCTTAGGGTGTAGAACTAGAAATGGATATTTGCGTTTTTCGAATCATCTTGGAACACTGTTTTTTTTCTGTCCCTCTGTGAGATGGTAGGTGATCAGTCATTGCATTGGTATGGCAATAACTTCATTGCCACACACAACAATGGCAATGAATGGAGGAGGGAGAGCATTACAGCTAAAACAGGCGGCATTATCTGGGATTAGAGTAAAGCAAGAGCACTAACAATTGGCAAAATGTGCTCTTTATGGGGAGAGCAATTCAGGGGATGCTAGTTAATAATGTGAGTTTTGGTCCACTTTGATGGAGCACTATCGTGAAATTGCATATAAACACGTTGGCTAATGAGAGGAGGGGTCACCTGAACTGAATAAAACTCCCACCAAGATTGTGTTTTTTTTCTCCTGGTAAATGTATTGTGTAGGTATGCACAACCATAAATCAATATCTACAATTATGAAGGTGCTGGCAATGTTGGAGAAGAAGAAATCCAATCAAGAAACAACAAAGGTTGGGGGCCCTAGATACACCCCCTGTTTCCCCTATCACCGCCGCACACTGTACTATGATTACAATAATATGTATAAAAATATATGATTTTATTGAGTAAGGGCTTAAAAGGAATTACAAACATGAAAAGACATGTTAAAAAACATTCAAACACAACAAACACTGAGAGGGGGCTCTTTATGAGGCTTATATTACTACCCAATAGGGATAAATAGATAACAACAAAACTAATAAATTAATCAATTAATTAAGATATGGATGGCAGGTTGGGCCCTGGCGAAGTGGCGGTTTGCCACGCAACGCGCCGGTGTCGGGCTGCTGTGCGAGGACCCCGGAGGCATATTTGACCGGTGATGTGACTCTTTTTGTATTTTCCTTGATATTGTCACGGCAGTGAGGACCGGCTTTTTCTAAACATTGGCACTAGGCACTCTGCACTTTATACTTATATTCATATCTATTTTTTCATTTATTCATTGGTATATGTTCCATATGTTTGTAAGTTTTTGAGGTTTTTCATTGCTCTGGTTTTGCATTAGTTTTTTGTTCATGGTTTTGTGTTTACGTTTTACACAGACTTTTCACATAGGTTTCTAATTGCTGTTTTTCACGGTACTCATTTGCATATTTATGTTAGGATTTCAGCACTTTAATACTTAGCACCTTGTACCTCAGCACTTTGCACTTTGGTTTTCATTACTAAGGTCCAACCTGCCATCCATATCTTAATTAATTGATTAATTTATTAGTTTTGTTGTTATCTATTTATCCCTATTGGGTAGTAATATAAGCCTCATAAAGGACCCCCTCTCAGTGTTTGTTGTGTTTGAATGTTTTTTAATATGTCTTTTCATGTTTGTAATTCCTTTTAAGCCCTTACTCAATAAAATCATATATTTATATACATATTATTGTAATCATAGTACAGTGTGCGGCGGTGATAGGGGAAACAGGGGGTGTATCTAGGGCCCCCAACCTTGTTGTTTTTTCTCCTGGTAGGAATAAAATCCAAGGGATACAGGTTTAGGCCCTAATTTAATAAGGGATAGCGTCAGGTAGCGCCTGGTTAATGAGAGGTAGCGACAGGTAGCGCCTGGTGAACGCCGGACACGGCACGCAATTACACATTTATCAAGCAGAATCTGTTTAGCGACTGGGATAGCGGCATGTAGCATCTGATTCATCATTTTCACAGCCTCAGCGAACAGCGCCGGTGTTCAGCCTTGCACAGCGCCAGGTATGACCTCTCGCTACCTGTCGCTCTCCCATACATTTCAATGGACGATCGTTTTCTTCTCTTTAAACAGGTTTTTTTTTTTTTTTCTTCAAAAAAATCACAAATAATTCTTTGACCTCTTCTGGCATAATTTTTTCATTTTTTAAATATTTCCTCAGAAATGACATTACAGGTCTGGCATTAAAGTGTTAATGTTACAATGTTACAATGTAATTCCATATGTTTTCGCTTTGTTACTAGTTGTTAAATGCTTGAAAACAGACTTTAAACACACCGCCTCCTGCGTTCTGGGCTACAAACAACTATTTTTCAGTGCCAGAGATTTGTGAGGCTGTTTTTTTCCTGAATATGGTGTGAGTCGGTCGCTATGAGCAGTCGCTAACATGCGCTCCCATACAGCGCTGTACTGGTCAAATAGCGACTCCTCACAATGTATTCAACATAACTGAACAGCGACTGAGTCGCTATAAAGTAGCGACCCACGGCCGAGCACAGTGACTACTAGCGGGCGCTCTGAAAATGCCTGCTACAGACGCTCATCTGCCGCTACCTGCCGCTAATGATGAATCAGCCTCTTTGTCAATAAGGGGTGACAGAGTCTGTCACCCATGATTCCCTCTTTCTACTATTAAAATAAAAAAACTAACCTGGCTGGATATTTCCTGATTTTTTGCTGTTCAAGGCAGCTCTATTTGTAAAAGCTATGGCAGCTCCTAGCAGTTAGCACAATGGTCCTCCAGAGCTAAAAGTTAGAAAGACAAAATATATCTGGCAGGTTAGTTAGCCAAAGGTGAGTCAGTGCATAAGAAGAACGGGGAGGCCGATTCATCAATAGCGCCAGGTAGCGACAGATGAGCGACTGTAGCGTGATTTTTTCAGCGCCAGCCAGTATTCGCTGTGCTTGGCCGGCATTAGCTTGATGATAGCGACTCAGTCGGTGTGCGGTAAAGTTGAATACGGGCTGGGGGGTCGCTGTTTCACAGGTCCAGCGTTGTATGTGAGCGCCTGACAACGAATGGCCAGAGCGAACGGCTAGCTTCATATTCATCAACAAATCACGCTCCGAATGTGCTGTCGCTGTCCATTCCTTGTTTAAACCCCAGAGCGCTGGCGGCGATGTGTATTAACTAGTTTTTAACCCCTAAACAACCATATTTTTTGAATGTAACATTATACATGTTTTTAGAATCATTTTGTAATATGAATACATTAATCTCAGACCTGTTAGATCAATTCTGCACATATTTTTTTTTTTGACTTAAAAATAAATCCTAACATTGCAGAAGTGTTCTCCGATTTTTTGACATTAAAAAAATAAAAAAATAAAAAAATACCAATTAATTATGAATAATTATAGATTGCTCCATTGAAATGCATTGGACATCGCCAGGGAGCGACAGCTCATACCTGGCGCTGTGAGGGAATTTGCAGCGGCGCTGTTCGGTCCAGGCGGCTTCATGATGAATGCCGCGCTAGCCGTCGCTCTCGCCGGCGCTAGCCTCATTTTGCTTGATAAATGCGTCATTGTGACCGCCGCCGGGCGTACTTGAGTCGGTAGTCGCCGTTAGCTGCCGCTACCTGGCGCTCGTCAGACACTACCTGGCGCTATCGCTTGATGAATAAGGGCCAAAGTGGAGTTTGAGGGGGCTCAAAAACTAGCAACTCAATTATTAAATGGCTTAGGGGACTAAAATACCCAGAGAGAAATTATTGTCATTTGATTTGGAAAAAAGATTGTTTGGAAAAAGACTGAGAGGCTGATTCATTACTAACGCCAGGTATCGGCAGATGAGCGTCTGTATAGCACCGCTTAGAGCGACCGCTAGTAGATGCTGTAAGAGGGTATCGGGCTCTGTAACATAGTGCCTCAGTCACTGTAGTAACCTGGCCGGCATTGATGAATGTGATGTATGTTGGGCGCTCTAACACCAGTACAGCGCTGCATGGAGCGAAAGGTAGTGTCCGGCACTCGGCGCTCAACACCATATTTAACCAAAAAGGACAGCGTCGGCGCTCTAAATCTAGTCGCTTTAGCATAGAGCCCCAGAGCCCCAGCCTGTGTGATACACATATACACCAGTAACAAAGTGAAAACACATGGAATGACATTGTTTTAACACTGTGACATTAACACTTGAGTGCCAGACCTGTAATGACAATTCTGCATAAAAATATAAAAAGTTTCTAAAAGTGTTTGTTTGCAGCCAGGATAGGTCACACAATGATTTGAGAAAAAAAAATTAAACTTACTGTTTAAACACAAGCAAATGAACGCCTAATAAAATGTATGGAAGAGCGACACTGAGTGAAAGGTAATACCTGGCGCTCTGGAAGCTAGAGCACCGGCGCTATACAATAAGCCGCCTGTAATAATACATCAGACACTACATGGCGCTTTTAAAGGCGCTCACCAGATTCACTATCTTAAATGTGGTTTTGCGTACAGCACCCAGGCGTTCACCAGATGCTGTCTGCCGCTACGAGGCACTACCTGAAGCTATCCCTTCTTGAATAACCCCCTGAGACGTGATCTAGTAGCTATATATATATATATATATATACAGTATATATATACATACAATTTTCCTGGGTCAATACAATAATCTATCCCATGAACTACAGTGAGGTCCCCAAACTTTCTCACCTTTAGAGCCACATCCAGCAGTAAGAGATGGTGGTGGGTCACGTGGAAGAAAAGTTTGGTAGACCATTTATATATGTGTTAGGAAGATTGATAACAAAAGATCCCTGTGAAGCTTTGTTAAACAGCACACCTTGTGATTGCAACAAGTGCGAATGTAAGTTATTATGTCATAGGTTTATAGCCGCCAAACAAGTCATTGCAAAATCTTGGAAGCACTCACTACCCATGTGAGTGTGGGGGCGGCCAATTGGGGCACTGTATTACCGGTGAGGATCGAGGCTAAGGTAAAGATATCTGGTGTTCTCGGGGTTATATGCGGGGGGCTCCAGCATTTTGGATGCCCCTCCAGCCTGTCTTATTGCAGCGGGGACCAACACCTGCACCCGCATGGGTGTGGGACCGCTTTAAGGGTTTTTTTTTTAATATACAGGCTGAACTGGATGGACTAAATTATTTTTTCAGGCCTACATACTATATTACTATGTTGCTAGTACAACACCAAAAACCTGAAATTGATCCATAAAAGGGTGCAGAATGGGGTGGCATCTCAATTAGCAATAGCCTCTGTGCATATACCTCCTGCAAGCCCTGTTTTCTTCCTATGCAAAACCAGGCCATGCGATTGGCCACTGGTGGTCACATGGTTCAAAGTTCTTATAAACTGTAGACTGAATAATTGGTTTAAACTAATGCACTAGGACTGCCAGCAGATGACTCCAACATAACTTGCCTAAAAGCTCTTGTGGGCCACCTACTCTCTGTCTGTCCACTTCTGGTGATTTATTATGTAGAAAGGAAAGCCTGCAGGAATTCCTCCAACTTATTATGGTTTGATTATATGACATGCGAGCATCCATTTCCGATTTTCCATTTTTTCTGATTGTCAGGTGGTAGTTTTCAAAAAGGCAGGTTGCACTTGGTCTAGCCAGTCCCCCTTGAAGCAAGAGTGGGACACGCTTTGACAGCTGGTGGCCCTGAGACACATAGGCACCATGTTACATAGTTACATAGTTAATACGGTTGAAAAATTACATGTCCATCAAGTTCAACCAAGGGTGTTGGGATAGGGGAAGTTATTTTTTATTTTATTTTATAGGTGGAAGTTATTTATTTTATTTTTTGTTTTTTTACTGATAACCACTAATAGTAACTGTTAATCTTATTTTCTTCTAAATAAGCATCTAATTCTTTTTTGAAGCTGTCAGTGGTTGATGCTGTAACAAGCTTCTGTGGCAGGCTATTCCATAGATTTATAGTTCTTATGGTAAAGAATGATTGTCGCCTCCGGAGACTGAATTTCTTATTTTCCTGGCGAAGTGAGTGCCCCCTTGTCTTTAGAGAGGATTTTACATGAAATAGTGTTTCCCCATATTTTTTGTATAGGCCTTTTATATATTTATACAAGTTAATCATGTCCCCCGTCTCCTCTCAAGACAAAACATATTTAATTCTCCTAATCTTTCCTCATAATTAAGATGCTTAATTCCTCTTATTAGTTTAGTGGCTCTCCTCTGCACTCTTTCCAGAGTCAGAGCATCCTTTCTATGAATGGGCGCCCAGAACTGCACGGCATATTCCAGGTGAGGGCGCACCAGTGCCTTGTAAAGAGGCAAAATGACATCTCTATCCCGTGATTCCAGGCCTCTTTTAATGCATGATAGTATCTTGGTGGCCTTGGAAGCAGCTGCTTGGCATTGCATGCTGTTATTTAGTCTGTGATCTACCAGTACCCCCAGATCCTTCTCAACAAGTTATTCTCCCAGTTTTACTCCCCCAAGGATATATGTGGCCTTCAAGTTGTTAGACCCCAAGTGCATGACTTTACATGTCTCCACATTGAACTTCATTTGCCAAGTTGATGCCCAGACACTCAATGTGTCCAAGTCAGCCTGAAGCTTGTGAACATCTTCAATAGACTGCACTGTGCTCCATATCTTTGTGTCATCTGCAAAAATAGAGACAGTGCTTTTAATTCCATCTTCTATGTCGTTTATAAACAAGCTGAATAATAGTGGGCCCAGCAGTGAACCCTGGGGTACGCCACTTACAACCGGTAACCATTCAGAGTAAGTATCATTAACCACAACTCTCTGCACATGATCCTTCAACCAGTTTTCATTCTAATCCTGAAGATCTCAATTTCCCCAATAAGCATCTATGGGGAAAGTGTCAAATGCTTTTGCAAAATCCAGAAAAACTATATCTACAGCCGCCCCTCTGTCCAGGCTTCTACTCACCTCCTCATAGAAGCCAATCAGGTTAGTCTGGCAGCTTCTGCCCTTAGTAAAACCGTGCTGGTTGTCACTTATAATATTATGGATAGTTACATATTCGTGTATGTAGTCCCTTAATAGCCCTTCAAGCAATTTCCCCACAATGGATGTTAAGCTAACAGGTCTGTAATTGCCAGGAGAAGACCTAGAGCCCTTTTGAAAAAAAGGGCACCACATTTGCCTTGCACCAGTCCCTTGGCACTATACCAGTTGCTAGTAAGTCTTTAAAGATCAACAACAGGGGTGATGAGATAACGGAACTGAGTTCTTTGAGAACTCTTGGGTGAAGTTCATCTGGTCCTCCAGTCTTATTCACATTTAAATTATTTAGTTTTTCTTGGATGATATCCGCATTTAGCTTGTTAATTATTATACTTGGGCTATTGCTATTAGTGGCATCTTCTGTGTTGCCTTGCGGTGGGCTCTGGTGAATACCGATGGCCCCTTAGACTCCGCTCCCCTGACACGGTACCCGCCATCGGTTCCACAGTTAAAGCGGATCCACACCCGAGTCCGCTCCATCCGGTCCGTGACAGTAAGATCTGGCCATGGATCCCGCTGAGGTGCCACTGCCTAACGCCTCAGAATTGCTCACTGTAGTGGCTATGCAGACTCGCCAAATCAACCAGCTCGCCGCCATGGTTCAGCAATTACTAACAATCCTTCAGCAGCAATTGCCACCTTCCGCTCCGGTGTCGCCGCCACCTGTAGCACCTCCAGCTAGAGTTTGTCTCTCCTTGCCGGCTAAATTTGATGGGGATGCCAAGTCATGCCGAGGTTTCCTTGCCCAGTGTTCTCTGCATCTGGAGATGTTGGCGGACCAGTTTCCCACTGAACGAGCCAAAGTGGCCTTTATTATTAGTCTGCTTACAGGAAAGGCCCTGGCCTGGGCCACTCCATTATGGGATCGCAATGAACCAGTGACTTCCAACTTACATGCCTTCGTTTCTGAGTTATTCTCCCAGTTTTACTCCCCCAAGGATATATGTGGCCTTCAAGTTGTTAGACCCCAAGTGCATGACTTTACATGTCTCCACATTGAACTTCATTTGCCAAGTTGATGCCCAGACACTCAATGTGTCCAAGTCAGCCTGAAGCTTGTGAACATCTTCAATAGACTGCACTGTGCTCCATATCTTTGTGTCATCTGCAAAAATAGAGACAGTGCTTTTAATTCCATCTTCTATGTCGTTTATAAACAAGCTGAATAATAGTGGGCCCAGCAGTGAACCCTGGGGTACGCCACTTACAACCGGTAACCATTCAGAGTAAGTATCATTAACCACAACTCTCTGCACACGATCCTTCAACCAGTTTTCATTCTAATCCTGAAGATCTCAATTTCCCCAATAAGCATCTATGGGGAAAGTGTCAAATGCTTTTGCAAAATCCAGAAAAACTATATCTACAGCCGCCCCTCTGTCCAGGCTTCTACTCACCTCCTCATAGAAGCCAATCAGGTTAGTCTGGCAGCTTCTGCCCTTAGTAAAACCGTGCTGGTTGTCACTTATAATATTATGGATAGTTACATATTCGTGTATGTAGTCCCTTAATAGCCCCTCAAGCAATTTCCCCACAATGGATGTTAAGCTAACAGGTCTGTAATTGCCAGGAGAAGACCTAGAGCCCTTTTGAAAAAAAGGGCACCACATTTGCCTTGCACCAGTCCCTTGGCACTATACCAGTTGCTAGTAAGTCTTTAAAGATCAACAACAGGGGTGATGAGATAACGGAACTGAGTTCTTTGAGAACTCTTGGGTGAAGTTCATCTGGTCCTCCAGTCTTATTCACATTTAAATGATTTCGTTTTTCTTGGATGATATCCACATTTAGCTTGTTAATTATTATACTTGGGCTATTGCTATTAGTGGCATCTTCTGTGTTGCCTTGCGGTGGGCTCTGGTGAATACCGGTGGCCCCTTAGACTCCGCTCCCCTGACACGGTACCCGCCATCGGTTCCACAGTTAAAGCGGATCCACACCCGAGTCCGCTCCATCCGGTCCGTGACAGTAAGATCTGGCCATGGATCCCGCTGAGGTGCCACTGCCTAACGCCTCAGAATTGCTCACTGTAGTGGCTATGCAGACTCGCCAAATCAACCAGCTCGCCGCCATGGTTCAGCAATTACTAACAATCCTGCAGCAGCAATTGCCACCTTCCGCCATGTCTTTGAGGAACCAGCCCAGGCCTCATCGGCAGAAGCAGCCCTACTTAACTTGGTCCAGGGCGACCGGTCTGTTGGCGAATATGCCGTACAGTTCCTCACCCTGGCGTCAGAATTATCCTGGAATAATGAGGCCTTGTGTGCCTCCTTTAAGAAAGGACTTTTCTAGCCATATTAAAGATGCCCTAGCGGCACGTGATTTGCCTTCGTCTTTGACTGATCTTATTCGCTTGGCCACACGCATCGATGCGCGTTTTTCTGAAAGGCGAGAGGAACTCCGCCTGGGAAAGAACTTCGAGTGCCCTAGGAGGGCTTCACGTCTGGCCCCTGTTTTCCAACATCCACCTTTGCCCGCACATGCACCTTCCACTGAGGAGGCTATGCAGGTGGACCGATCTCGCCTAACTCCGTTGGAGAGAACTCGTCGAAGAAACGAGAACCTTTGTTTGTACTGTGCCAGCTCCGAGCACTTCTTGAAAGACTGTCCTGTTCGCCCGCCACGGGCGCACCTAGTAAGGGTGGGAGAGGCATCCCTGGTTGGGTGTGCTACCTCTTCACGCCTTACGGTTCCAGTGCAACTCTCCATTTCTGCTAACGTCTCTGTGAATTTGTCGGCTTTTCTGGATTCGGGCTCCGCGGAAAACTTCATCGGGGCCTCTTTGATTGACAAGTATAATATCTCTGTGAATCGCCTCGCAAGGCCTCTAGTTATTGCTTCAGTCAATGAAGATAGACTTGATTGCATCGTGCGATATCGCACAGTACCGCTCCTTTTGAAGGTTGGACCCGACCATCAGGAGAGTATTGAGTTCTTCGTCCTCCCCAGTAGCACTTCTCCAATTCTTCTCGGCCTACCTTGGCTTCAACGTCATGACCCCACGCTTGACTGGAATACCGGCGATATTAAGTCATGAGGCCCAGCCTGCCCCAAGAGGTGTTTTGGACCCATTCCTGCCAAGCCTGCTCCTGTCACTGCTCCCTCCGCCCTGGTACAGGCACCAGCCGGAGAGGCCTTTGTATCTCCTCGCCAATACAGCAAAGTCTTGAAATTAGAACCTGAAGAGAACATTCCGGTTCATAGTCTCATCCCTGACTTTCTGGGTCCCAAGAAGAGAGGGAGACCCAAGGGGGGGGTACTGTTAGGGCGAGCGCTGCACGCCCGTCTCACAGCAAGTCACTTACCTCCATGGCTGCATGCAGCCGTCATCCATCTTGCAGCACTTCCTCATGGCTGCATTCAGCTGCCGCCCTTCCCCCCCATGCTTCCTCCTCACATGCTCAGGTGCACGCACGTCTCTGTCCACTAGAGGGCGAGCGCACTGGATTCCTGAGATTTAAAGGGCCTGTACAGCACTGATTGGTGCCTGCTCATCCAATCCTGCATCCACTTCCCCTATTTAAAGAGGCACTTCCTTTCCTTCAGTGGCAGATCTTGGTCTCTCCATGCCTGTTGAAAGTCAGACATTCTTGGATTGCTCACCCGTGTACCGACCTCTGCCTGTCCCCGACTCTGAACCTTTGCTGCCTGCCCCGACCTCGGCTACTCACCTTTACCGCGAACCTGTGCTGCCAGCCCCGATCTCTGCCTGTACTTACTACGCCTTTTTGCCTGCCACTTGTGTACCTCACTGAACCTCGGCTGACTGTGGGACTGGGCCGCTGTTAGGGGGTAGCGACCTGGGAGTCACTCGCCGCACAAGACCAACCTGCCTTGCGGTGGGCTCTGGTGAATACCGGTGGCCCCTTAGACTCCGCTCCCCTGACACGGTACCCGCCATCGGTTCCACAGTTAAAGCGGATCCACACCCGAGTCCGCTCCATCCGGTCCGTGACAAGCATCACCCCTAGTAGGTGCCTCCACAAACTGATTCATATAATTATCTTGTAGCAAGCAGAGGAATGCTCTCCCCCTTGTAGAAGACATGTACATGTGCTATCCAGTTAGCTTTCATCTATTTATTCATATATAGCATAGAACGTTAAAGCAGAATCGGCATCTAAAACCTTCACTACAGCAATGTGATCACCTATACATTTAGCTGTTTAAAGTTTCACAGTAAGTGGATATTTTTTGCTGCCAGAAGTAAAAGTTTTAACAAGCATATGAGCACTTTTAAAGATATAACGCAAGCACACTCAAAAGTTTTCCCATTGTGCAGGGCTACACATTGCAATGCTATCATTGTTTTCCTTTTTGGAAATAAAGATATATTGCCAGAGTAATTACAAAATACAATTTCACCTCATTGTCCTGTCCTCTGCAATAGGTGTGGCAGAGCTTGGTGGAGCATTGCATTGGTGTGAGCTGTGCTTGACTAACAGTGTGGAGGGCTCCATTCTAGCCTATCACTGGTGGTCCAGATCAGATGGGAGGCACTGAAGGCAGAGGAAAAGAAGCAGAAGAGAAGAGGAAGAGAAGCAGAAATTCCAATTCCTTTCAGTGACCTGAGCAAAGAGACAGCACTTGACTGACACTGCACCAGGTAAGCTTCCAGGCTCCAAGTCAGGAAGAGGGCATTTGTTTTTACATTAATACCAATTGGTACATACAGTATATTCTAATCCTCTGGGCAAGGAATTTTCTATGGACCTAGAATTCCTTGCTATCACATAGACCCTCGCAGACCCTTTTACTTTCCTCAGGATTTCTAGTCAATTATACTGCTCTGAGTTTATATTGCCCCTCAAGCAGGAGTCGCTGGGGCCCTGTCCAGCCTTACAGAGGCGATCTCTTGACTGGGAGAGAATGTCACCAGATGCACTAGTTTTATAATGGGAGACCAAAACCAGCCCTGGAGCCTAATAGATTCCTTCTCCCAGGGCATACTGAACTAGGATGCCGTGTTGCCGGAAAACCCCCGATTGTGGCCACGCACAGTCAAAGAATGCTAGAGATGCCATGCGCCGCCAATGTGGATCATGTGAGATGTGAAGGGGATGGACCAAAACATGGGATAGTGAAAATCCTGGCTTTAAGTGTGCTAACGTAAGAAGACAATTACTTATGTTTAAGCAACACATCACATGCCCCACTAGGGACAAACATACTTGATCATTTCTACACATTCCTGAAGGACCGTTCAGTGTCTAGGGATGCCTTAGGCTCCTCAGATCATTGCACGGTGTATCTGGTTCCAGGTTATAAACAGAGACTTAAAACATTTAAGGCTCAGGTCAGGAAATGTAAGAGATGGACTGAGGATTAAAAAGAGGAGTTAAGTGCGCGCACGGACTGGCAGAGGCTCAGATGAGTTGCTGATGTTGTGACTTCTTACATCAATTTCTGTGAAGACAAAATCCTGCCAACCAAAACGGTTTGTATATTCAACATGACCTACTCAGATATAGGAAGCTGAGAAGTTCTTTGTCTAAAGAAATCAGACAGGGAAAAGGGGGCCTATGCAGAATCTGAGTAAGAAATCCATAACCATCATGTTCAGTAAATGCCAGACAGAGGCTCTAAATAGGTTCTACTGTAGATCTGACAAAATGTCTGCTGGTGGTCATGCGCACACAGCTGAGGTTAGCAGAGAGCTCCCCTTCAGTCCAGCAGTCCCTATAAGCAACTGTGTCTCCACTTCCTCCATGTCAGCCTGCTTAACAGCCACTCATCAAATAATCCAAGCGTGGCAGGCTACTTAGTCTAGAGCACAAAAAAGCCTCCGGTCCTGATGGGATATCAGCCTCATGCCTGAAATCCTGTGCTGATTATTTCTGATATCTTTAGCAAATCACTTGAATCAAGGGTTTTCAGCATGTTTTAAAAGAGCTACCATTATTCCGGTACCCAAATCACAAACGGCATCTGATCTTAATGTTTATAGACCCATTGCCCTTACACCATTAGTTATGAAGATTACGTTTATAATGATCACTCTACATTATGTTTTACCTCGCCTGTAATCAGGGGCGTAACAATAGGGGCTGCAACTGCATCAGGGCCTAGGAGGTTATCAGATTCGCTCACTTGGCATCATTTAGAGAAAGGAAACCCCTCTGCTGTTCCAGTCCTTAGTTCTCATGTAGCATGCAAAAAGTTTACTGTATGAGCCTTGAAAGGACCCCGTTTAATGTTCGCACCAGGGCCGCATCACATTTAGTTACGCCACTGTAATTATACCTTGTATGAAAGAGCTACGGAAGAAGATGCCACTATACAAAAAAATAATAATAATATTATTATTAACGAAGACCTTTGAACATCTGATGCTGTCTTATCTACAATCCACTGAAATCCATACTGATCCCTTGCAATTTGCATATAGAGCAATTTGCATATAGAGGGTCTTTGGTGGATGTAGTAAATCTGCCCCCGCATTACTTACTGGAATAATAGAAGTTCCCTGGCTTTTATTTGAGAGTTATATTTGTAGATTTCAGCTTGGTGTTTAACACTATAAACCTGATCAATCGGTTCACCAAGATGACAATATTCAACATTTCTCTCAATATTTGCTCATGGGTCAGGAGTTTCCTCACTGGCAGAACTCAGCAAGTTAAACCGAGTCCTCTCTGGTCTGGGGCCAGGACCACCAACACAGGTGCACCACAAGGATGTGTTCTCTCCCCACTGCTGTTCTCTGTATATACCAGTGACTGTGTTTCCAGAGTCTTCTGTAAAGATAATTAAATTAGCAGATGAGACCACCATAATAGGCCTGATCAAGAACAATGATTAGGAGGCACACTGCAAAGAGATACTGGGTCAGTGGTGCAATGAAAATAACCTGATATTAAATATCTTCAAGACTGTGGGAAGAGTTGTAGACTTTAGGAAAGGTCCCCCGTCCCACCAACCTGTTTCCAATTATGGGCAGCCAGTGAAGGAAAGAGGTTAAGGAAACCAAGTTTATGGGTACCATTATATCTAAGAACTTGGGCTGAGAGAGCAGCACCCAAACCATCTATAACAAAGGCCATAAGAAACGATTCTTTCTACGGCAGCTTAAAGGAGCAGTATCGCAAATTTTTCTTGGTGACTTATATTTAAATGGTACTTTGAATGCAGGTAAGTGTTGGAGTAAGAATTACAAATTTAGAAAAAAATGATGTGTGTGTTGAGCAGCTGGAGACTAATAGCTCATGTTTATGTCTGCTGAGTGTCGGGACCCGACACTCTGGCCTGTTCTACGTTGAGGAGAGGGGGAAACAATGTATCAAAGTATCAGCTGTTCAGTGCTGGCAGCCGTCCAGCATAAGATAACAACATTGCAACATTGCCTGGCCAGAACTTATATATCTAAAACAGAGAGAAAAGCTCTAGAAGTCATTTAGCTGATTTTGACAGTTTTCCCTTCATGTTGGCTCTGCTGCAGAATCTTTCAGTTTACCATTTTCTCTCTCTTTTCTCAACATATTTTTCCATATGATCTTTCTTTCAGCTTTGTGTGTTTTGAGCAAAGGCCAACCCAGGATTTTCACTATCTGGAGTTTTGTTTTGTGCCCCTAGGGGCATCCTGACTTGGGATGCCCTGATATGTGAAATCCCCAAGTTTGCCTGTAAAAATGTACCTTTCCCTGTCCCACAGCGCATGCGCGGGCTCTCATCCAATCAGCGCTGTTTGCATGCAGATGGGGAGCCTGAGAAGTAACTTTCCCGGCCGCCCGGCCTGTCTAAATGACTATCTGCGTGAGCACGCCAGAAAAATGGGGGGATCTGTGGTTATCCAGGGGTCGTTTCACACAGTGGGCATCCTGATTTAGAATGCCCAAGGGGGAAGGTCAATGGCCGGGTCTTATAGACTTCAGGGTCGGCCACTCAGGGTTTTGTTCCACTTTAATACCTTTAGATTTTCCTGCACAGTTATTCAAAGAAGAATTTCAGTTATTTTCAGTCAGTTTAGTTTATTTTGTATAGATTTTACACATTTGAGTCACCTGGTCTCATAACAAAAGCAGCACCTTACACACACAGCCGTTACCACTGATTACAGTGTCAGCCTCTGAGGTAAAGTGTTGCTAGGAGACCAGTGGGCTAAATGAAGCAGCTCACTAAATACAACCCAGCAGATCCCCCTATTCAGCAAATGGACTGAGCCACTGTCATTATACAATTTAAAAGAAAGGCAGATATTTTTTCCTTTTTCTATCGCCAGATTATTTATACACATGTTAGAAGCTATTGTGTTGCTATTTAATTATTTATCTTTTTTAATGCAAATTTTGCGATACTGCTCCTTTAAGCATTGTGGTTTTTCACATTATCTAATGACCTTCAATGCAGTCATTGGGCTTACCTTGTGCTCCCCATTTACAGTATGGTTTGCAGGTGCCACATTGCAGGCATTTCAGAGCGCCCGCTACTAGTCGCTGTGCTCGGCCGTGGGTCGCTAGTTCATAGCGACTCAGTCGCTGTGCAGCAATGATGAATACATTGTGAAGAGTCACTATTTGACCAGTACAGCGCTGTATGGGAGCGCATGTTAGCGACTGGTCAGTGCGACAGACTCACAACATATTCATAAAAAAAACAGCCTTACACACCACCGGCACTCAAAAATGCTTCTCTGAAGGCCAGAGTGCCAGAGGCTGTGTGATTAAAGTCTGTTTTTTAGCATGTATCCACCAGTAACAAAGCGATAACATATGGAATTACATTGTAATAACACTGTGACATGAACACATTAATGCCAGACCTGTAATGTCAATTCTGCAAAAATATATAAAACATACTTTTTCTATGCCAGAAGAGGTCACAACATTATTTGAGATGTAAAAAAATAAATAAATAACAAAAACCCTGTTTATAAAGAAATAAAAGAACGTCCATTGAAATGTATGGGAGAGCGACAGGTAGCGAGATGTCATACCTGGTGCTCTGCAAGGCTGAACGCCGGCGCTGTTCTCTGAGGATGGGATAATGATGAATCGGACGCTACATGGTGCTATCCCAGTCGCTCAACAGATTCTGCTTGATAAATGTGTAATTGCGTGCCGTGTCCGGCGTTCACCTGTCGCTACCTCTCATTTACAAGGCACTACCTGACACTATCCCTTCATGAATAAGGGCCTAAGATTATAAAGAACCCCTCACACCCAGATCACTCCCCCTTTAACCTTCTCCCATCGAAAGGAAGGTACAAAGTCCCACCAGGTAGGACTAGTAGACACCAAAGACGTTTCTTTCAAACAGCACTCTGACTCCTAAATAGTGGGAAGTGGCAGCCAGCAAAGTGAATACTTATTTTGAAAACTGGTTATTGGAAATTGTATATTTCTATTTAAATCTTGTTATTACATCTTGCTCATTGCACATACCATATTGCCTCAAGCCAATGTCAATTCCTCATATGCATGTTCATATATACCTGGTAAATACCTGGCCACTGAACTAAGGCCAATGTGATCTTCCATTTGACTTGTTTTTGTTGCTAATCACAGTCTCTTTTGCAAAGGGATGCATTGTGATCACCAGTGTTAATGTAACTTGATGTCATGTGACAAAGTGAGAACATCCAATGTGGCCTGCAAGCACAGTAAATATTTATAATGTGTTCAGCCATGGCTGTATATAATGTTACCTCTGCAAGAGGACATAGATGCCAACTATATTTCTGGTGACAAAAAATTTCAGATGGAAACAAAAATAAAAACCTGGATCTGCCCTGGTGCCCTGGGTCAGTTTCCGATGGAAAAAAGCTGAATCAGCTTTTTTATGTCAAACCATAGCGTGTTTCTCAACCTTTGTACGCCTGAGGGTACTCAGCAATACTGGTGCATCAACAGGGGGTCTGACAGGTAAAGAATATTATTTTAACAGTAAAATGTTCTCTTGCTTCAAGGTACCAATTTATTTTGGTAACATTATTAATTGATCTCATCCTTGGGGGTACTTGGTTGTAACTGCTTGTCGATAGCGGTTACTATGAGTTAAAAGTTTGAGAACCGCTGCTTTGACAAATATATCATCTTTGTTGTATTAATTTTATTACTGTTACTTTTTAGCAAAGAATGGTTATATGGGATTTGCCTTGCATGTTAAATCACTCATCACATACTTACCATGACATAACGTTTCAGGCTTCATAAAGCTATTGTCTAGGAAATGCATGTTTCCTTTGTTTGTCCTATGGAACTCCAACTTCTTGTGGTTATATAGGAGCGGATGTTGCCATGGCATCCTATAGGGTATTACAAACATGGATTGCTGTTTACTTCTATGCAGAAGGAAAGAACTGCTTTGTTTTTATGCCATTTCCTTTTTCAGGACTGAACACAATAGAGAAGAGGGAGTAGACCTGCATGAGGATAGAGGATAAAACTTGTAAAGCACTGATTTCAGCGGTACAGTAGGTCTGGAACGCTATACTTTCTAAAAGTGATGACCAATAGACTACTGTACAAGGCCGACGGTACCAAATTGCTGAGTGACTACAGTATTTAGCGGCTAATTATTAATGGCTAGATATAGACCCTATTATATTCCGTCTTATTTCTGAATTACTTGGATGTCACATTGATTTTTAGGTAAAGGGGCCTCCTCAAGAAAGGTGTCCTATAGTTGTCCAATGGCTCTGGAGTTTGGTCTGGTCTGCAAGGGAAATTGTGTTAGGCCAGCGAGCCTAGACTGGAAGGTTTGTAAAGAGACTGACAAGTCTAAGAATGTGATGAGCTACAGAAGCCACATAAAGCCTGGCTGTGGAGAGGACAGCAGCGAGGAGTGCATCACAGTACTGACAGACTGGTGCAGCCTACAGAAGTTCAGGTGCCAGGGTGATGTGAGATCACTGAAAGGCGGAGGGAGGTTGCCCTGGTGCACAGAGCACCAATAATCAGGGCAGAAGTGGCCAATGGCACTGATGAGCTGTTGGAAGGCAACCAATGGGGATGAGCGGACCCAAAGAAGCTCGGGTTCACTGAGTTCGGCCGAACTTACTGACAAAGTTCGAACTTGGGAGCCCATAAATGGCTGTAAAATGGGGATAGCAGGGGCTAGAGGGATTCAAATTGAGGGTAACACCAGGGCAATTGCCCTGCACACCGTGGGCTAGAGAAAGTACTCAAAATAATACCAGAAAACAAAAACAAATAAATAAATACAGAAATCAATACAAAATCAAATTAGACATTTGTTTTACGGGTGTCAGAGGCCAAATTGGGGAGGGGGCTGAGGTGGGGATAAACCT
Source organism: Gastrophryne carolinensis (assembly GCA_027917425.1). Classification (NCBI taxonomy): domain Eukaryota; kingdom Metazoa; phylum Chordata; class Amphibia; order Anura; family Microhylidae; genus Gastrophryne; species Gastrophryne carolinensis. The sequence goes on along the minus strand of CM051237.1, from coordinate 375,036,736 downwards.
GGGCGATTTCCTGGCAGAAAATAGGGTAAGGAAAGTGTCCAAAATAATCCCACAAAATGAAAACATTTAATGAATACACAAATAAATACATAAATAAAAACATCAATCAAAATATACATAAATTAATAAATAATAACATCTATATATATATATATATATATATATATATATATATATATATATATATATATATATTAAATACAATACATACATAATTAAATACATAAATTAATACATTAATTAAAATATACTATTTTTTTTTACAGGTGTCAGAGGTCCGAGATGGGGTGGATTTGGGGAGGAGGTGGTGGAGGTGGATGTGGCAGTGTAAGTGGAAGAGACAGAGGAGGTGGATGTGGCAGTGTAGGTGTAAGAGGCGTAGGAGGTAGCAAACACTTTACCCACTCACTCAGGTGCTGGCACAACCAGGTCCCATGGGATCCACGTCTGGTTCATCTGAAAGAATGTAAGCATGTCCACATTGGCTGTGGATAGGTGGATCCTCCTGTCGGTGACGACACTCCCCGCGGTGCTGAACATATTTTCCTATAGGGCACTTGCCGCAGGGCAGACCAGCACCTTCAAGGCATGCCATGGCAGCAGTAAACACATGGCTTGCAGGGTGGGTTGCTGGGCCAACAGCGGCCAGGTACTTCACTGTCCAGCCAGCGGACAGTTTTGGAGAACTCAGAGGGGAGGAGGAGGTGGCTGTGTATAGGACACCCCCTGCGGTGCTGAACATATTTTCCTCTAGGGCACTTGCCGCAGGGCAGACCAGCACCTCCAAGGCATAGAGGAAAATCTCTGGCCACGTGTCCAATTTAGTGTCCCAGAAATTTAATGAAGAGGACCCTTTGGTCAGTACCAGGAGACAGGTTGGCAGGTAGTCATCCACCATGCTAGTCAAAGCCTCCTGGTACTACAGGCCATATCCAATGTGTTGGATGTGGGGGACAAATAAAAAAGTGTCTCACATTGTGGCCATGCTGACCCTCCCCTGTAAGGTGCTGCATGTGTCCCTGCTGCTTTGGTGACTTGCTCCTCCTCCTCGGCCTCGTGCCACCAAATTCATCTGGGAACTCCAGTAGTGTGTCCACCAGTGTGCTTTTGTACTTTCTCATTTTTTGATCATAGAATCAAGAAGGTGATGTTTCCTTATACCTGGGATTCGGCCACCCAGTAATTGGCACTTGTGACTATTCAGGCAACTCTGCGGTCACTCCGCAGACACTGCAGCATGTAGGGGTTCATGTGAGCCAGGCTGCCCTGCGTCAAGGAGAAGCTGTCTTCAGTGTTAGGCATCTACTCCTCTTCCTGCTCCTCCCTCCATCCACGCTCTAGTAATGCCTGTGAGCTGGGCTGGGTGCCATCCTTCTGTGAGAGAAAGTCCACCTCCGCTGGCTGGATAGTGGAGTACCTGGCCGCTGTTGGCCCAGCAATTAACCCTGCAAGCCAGGTGTGTACACCTGGAAAAATGGCCCTTCCTCTTCCTCCTCTGCTTCCTCCTGTGCCACCATCACATCCTCAGTCATGGTCTGAAGGTTTTTTTGAACAGGCAAAGGATGGGAATAGTAGCTCTGCTAATGGCGTCATCAGCGCTCACCATATTGGTGGCGTACTGGAAGCACTGCAGCATGGCACAAATGTCCTACATTGAGGCCCACTCATTGGTGATGAAGTGCTGTTGTTCTGCACTTCGACTCACCGAGGCATTTTGTAGCTGGAACTCCACTATTGCCTGCTGCTACTCATACCCTCTTTCCAGCATATACAATGTGGAATTCCACTTGCTTGGCAAGTCACATATGAGGCAGTGAGTGGGAAGTCCGAAGTTCCTCTGCAGTGCAGTCAGGTGCGTGGCAACAGGGTGGGAATGGCGAAAGTGCATGCACATGCTACACACTTTATGCAGAAGTTCTGGCATCTCTGGATAATGTGCCAGAAAGCTTTGCACTACCAAGTTGAGCACATGCACCAGGCAAGGTGTGTGTCAACCCATCTTGGCCCAAGGCTATAAGCCACTCATCTGTCTGCTTCTGAATGCCGGTCCATAGCTTCTTAGCGGTGTGGGGTCTTTCACCCAGACAGATGAGTTTTAGCACTGCATGCTGCCATTTCCCCTAAAAAAGTGGGCACTCAATTACTATTTGTAATTAAACAAAAAAGAGCCTGACACGGCCTGAAAAAGTGGAGACTACACATTTTTTTTCCAAAAGAGCCTGACATGGCCTGAACAAGTGGACACTGAATTACTATTTGCTATTATATGAAAAGAGCCTTATGTGGCCAGAACAAGTGGACACTACACACATTTTTATTTTTTTTTATTTCCAAAGAGCCTGATATGGCCTGAACAAGTGGACCCTCAATTGCAATTTGTTATTAAACAAATAGGAGCCTGATGTGACCTGGACACTCTATTACTATTTGTAATTAAACAAAAAAGAGCCTCATATGGCCTGAAAAAGTGGAAACTACACAATTTTTTTTTAAGAGCTTGACGTGGCCTGAACAAGTGGACACTCAACTACTATTTTTTATTAAACAAAAAAGAGCCTGACATGGCCTGAACAAGTGGACACTCAATTACTATTTGTTATTAAACAAAAAAGAGCCTGATGTGGCATCCAAATTCGGGATGCTCCATAAAAAGGTATAGAAACCCCAAGAGTCTTATCGGCTGGGGGGGTTCCTCCTTAAGTGTCTGCACCAGGACCCAATCACCTATAGCTATGCCTCTAGCTGTAGGGGAGCTATCCTGAAGCTTTAGTGCTTTCTCATGCCACTCTCCCATAAAGTTGTGACTGGTAAGGCATCCGTTATGCTCAGCATACAGTATTCTTTACATAGGTCATAGGTCTCGGGCGCCACGCTTCACCAGCCTTCCTTTTGGAAAGTCACTACCTTTTGATGAAGTGCAGCTTCATATGTAATGCAGCTTGTTCCTCTGCCTTTTGCTGTCAATCAGGCATCCGGGGTGCTGCCACAATTCATTTGCTAAGATAGTGTGAAGTGCTAGCAAGTGTCCAGAGCATAATGATGAGTGATAGGCAATACATAGGCTGCAAATAGAAGCACTTGTATCCTGCCGACTGATGCCAGGAGACTTCTTCATTGGATCACACTGGGTGTCATTTTATATTATCGTTTCCACTTAATAGACCTATAGAAGTATTATTGGCCTGTGGAAGACGCTCCAGGGGAAATGTCTAGTTGTGCATTATTTATTGTGAGGCCAGCAATTTAGGACAGTGTTAGGAGGAACACTTCTGAATCCAGATCTCACCTAGCATAAGTTATGAACTTATCATCAGAAAGATCATCAGTTGCAATAGGTTTCTTTAACTATTATAATATACTGAACAGAAACAGATATATGATTTTACATTCATAAAGAGGAGATGGATTTGCCTTTTAACACCTTTACCGTGCATGTTTCTGAACAATTCACACCTCCAGTCATGTGCAGTAATTGCTCTAAGCAGAAGAGGACGAAAGCGGCTTAAGCTCAAACACTACATCCTCCTTGGAGACCCAACCAGAACGGATCAGCTTCATTGGAGTGAAACAGGAACCAACCCCAAAGTTTTCACTATACTGGATCTTGTTCCTCCTCCCTGGGGGCATCCCAACTTGAGATGTCATTGCAATCCCTGGCAGTCCCACTGTGTATGTGCAAGCTTCTCTAATCAGCTTTCGATGCCACTCTATAGAGGTTAGCTCCTGGATGCTCACCTTCAGCTGTGCTTACCTGTCAGCCAGAGATAAGCCAGCCAGACATATGTTATTGTGGCCTGAGCAAACAAGGCAATTCAGGGAATTTCATACAGCCAGCCATCCCAAATTGGGATTCACCAGAAATAGGAAACTGACCGTCACTGAGGTGTTTCAGACTCTAGGGCTGGCCGGAAAGGCTTTTCCTCCTTTTTAGAGAGAAGCAGGCACTGGTGTAGAATCTAATATTGTACACTCTAGGGCCAGTGATCTCCCTCTCTGTGGGCCATCCTGATTTGTGGGATCTCCGCTTTAGTTTACAGCAATCCGACAGTGCCCAGCCTCACCTCTGATCTAAGATAATTAATGGGCAAAATCCTCACACTTTCCTGTTCCATACTTTGGGGCAGATGCTGACAGCTTGATTGCCGCTCCTCCAGAGACCAATTGGGTTCGCTGGGTGGGTGGTCATTACCTGCGCATCCCCCCAACGGTAACATTATTGACCGCTGGAGTGATTGAAGCTGCAACGTGGAATCGGAAAGTATCTCTGCCTGATTTCTTGCTTCCTTTTACTTTTAGCATCAAGGAGCATACTATTTGAGGTTCAAGTGTCAATGACTAGAGTTTAGCTTTAATACCAACTTTAATGGGGTCATTTAAGTGGGAAAAAACCCAATAATTTAAGATTCCTGGACTTCCTCTGGGTCTTCCTGAATTGGGATGTCCCACTGTGTGAAACCCCCCTGAAAAAGGAAAATAATATGATTTCTAATTAATATTTGCTGCACATTAATCTCCAATATTTCTACTAGAGATCAATATGATAAATATCGCAAATACTAACAATCATATCAGCCCAGTGGCCACGAATCTGATTCAAAACAATGGCCGCTAAGGCTCTCCCTACACAACCAGTGAAATGTCCTAAGGAAGAAATAGGTTATGCCTTTAATACTTTTCAACTACAATCTATTGTGTGAGAAATTATCCACCACACACACAGTAAGATGTATATATAAAAACGGGTTTAATTACCAGCACAGTAAATAACCTTACTAACCCAATATGTTCCTAAAGTTTCCCCAAGATGTTATAGGCAGTTGTTACATAAATGATAAAGTAAGTTATATTAGTTACAGTACAATATATGTTATAGTGGATAGAGAGAGAGAGACAGATACACAGATACTTATGGTTTCATGGTCATTCAGGTAAGGCGTCCATCCATTCATCGACTGATCGCCTCCCCCCCACAGCTTCCTAATGTAACAATAGGGGGAGTGGCCAGCATTCCCTGCCTCGTGGGAGTGTCTGCCAAGGTTAGACCACATCAGGTCTCTTATGAGATTAGATATATATTTCATAAAGGCTACAACTCCCACAATATGCATGTTATCAACCTGTAACCAAGAAATTCATGATCCCCATTAATTTCTTAGTTAAATGAGCACAAACACCAAATGTATATCATCCAGGGTCCAATACTATGTGGATTGTCAGGCCCTGGACAATATATGTATGCCATGTTTGATATCTAATGAAAAGTCTCATAGTCCTGAATGAGACCCTCTCATTAATATAGCCATAACTGACATATTACAAGAATTACAATTCTTCCCAGAAATATTATCCAATGCTCATGTGTCCAATGTTTATTGGCAGTCTGGAGTCTGGAGACCTCATTAGGAATTCAAGGATGCATTTTCAAGGCAGAACACCCCAGCTGTTGGAAGTAGCTAGGTGTGAATATGTGTCTATTGTCATGGTCTGTTTACCATAGACATGGTAGGACTTTCCGCACACACCCTATTTTGAGTGTTAGGAATTGAGGTGACTCACACCCCCAGATCACTGGTATCAGATCACCTATCTCCGGTCCAACGGCGCATGTGCAGGCTTTCGTCCAATCAGAGCTGTCTGCCATGACTATGTAATTCAGCAAACTGCTCTGATTGTTTACACTAGAGAGCGAGAGCTCCCTATTGAAGAGCATCAGAGCCGTTTGCCAAATGACATAGTCATGGCAAACGGCTTTGATTGGATGACAGCCCGCACATGTGCCAATAGACTCAGAAGAGGTGAGTTTTACAGGGCGTTCTGGGGGGTTTCACACAGCACAGAAGAAAACCCAGGATAATCAAAGTGGTTCTGCTTTAAGGGCAAATTGATTAGATTATGGTAAGTGAAGTTGGGCTATTTCTAATGCCCATACCTTAAACTTTTCAACAATTTTCCTGTCCAATCATTCTAATGACTCTCTTGACATCATGGTCACTGGATTGTGGAAAATTAATTCTACCATTGCTGTAAATGGGAACCATTATAAATGCTGTGATAATTTCCCTGACAGTCATTTTAGCTGTGAAGTCGGATGAGCTGTGAACCATTTTATACATACATACAAATATAACAGCACCTGGGTGTTTGGAAACCATAACTGATTTATTATTTGCATTATTTATGGGATCGTCAGAAAGTAATGGATCCATGTGAAATGGCTCAGATTGAAGCTGTCATGCTTTGAAAATCAGCCGCTATCCATCTGTTGTTGTAAAAGCAATAAAGAATTCTTTCTGATGAGATATGAATTTCAGAGAAGGTAAATGGCAAGCAGATTATGTCTGAAAACATAGACATGTAGAACTCATGGATTGCATTTGGTTTTATATTTTTGGGGGAGTGAAATATACTCAGAATACACCCCACTGCGAACCAAAACCATTCTGGAATAAAAAAAACACAGCAAGTATTGCACATAATAGCAACCCCATTACATGGAAAAGCAAGTCTTGGCTGGCACACATGATTGCTATTTATTTTTCCATACTGTGGGGCCAGTTGCTTAAAGAGGACCAAAACCCACACCCCAACGGCCCTGGAATCTATAAGGCTGCTAGATTCCCTCCCCCCTGGAGCATCCAGAATTGGGATGCCCCGCTGTGTGAGACGTTCACCTGCTTTCCTGCTCCAACGGCGCGAGCAGCAGCGCCGTTCCCCGCTATCCCTTTAGCAGGGCACATGCCTGCGCCAGGCATTTGTGTATGGCCAGCGTGGGCATGCTCCCTGTTAGAGGATAGGGGGGATGTGGCCACCAGCTTCAGATCTGCTTGCCTTAGACAAGCTCTTAGACGAAGGCGCAGAAGTGGATACAAGCGCACTGATTAGATGAAAGGCCGTGCAAAAACAAAACAATATATAGTTAAATTATGAAGCATTAATGTGCAAACCGACAAGGGAGGGAAGATTAAAGAGAACATCTGGGTCAAAACATTGGGCAAAAAAACATTAAGGGTTAACTGAAATCAGAGTATCCCCCCAACCCCCCCCCCTACAAAAAATGGAGAACACTGGTTCTCCAGGGAATACACTGCAAAATGGTGAATAGAGCTTCGCAGACAACACAGAAGCTGGAGAGATCAAATTGCTATGGAGAAACAGTAAAGGGGAGAGACATGGGGGACCATCGGGAGCAGTTAGGGGCTTTAGCCAGCCAAATGCTCATAGGGCAGCGCCATTTGTGCTTCAAAACAGCAGATTTACGCAGAGGTGTAAGAAGAGGCATTTTTACGCTTCTCCCGTACGCTCGCCATTTGGTGCGATTCACAAGTGCACTAGACATGTGCACGCAGCCATGGATCATGCGCCTAGGTGCATGCGGTACCATTTGCACTCCGTCTGAGCGTTTTTGCACACCGACCATGAATCGACCATATTGTGTCTTTGAATTGGGGACTTTTTGCCCTTCTTTAGCCCACTATATTAAAGTGGACCATAACGCAGCGCAATCGGCCCAGGAATCATATAGATTCCCAGGCCGATCGATTCCCTCCTCCAGGAGCATCCAGAATCAGGATGCCCCTCTGTGTGAAACCCCCCAGGTCACCCCGTTCACTTACCTTGCTTCCTGGTGCAACAGCGCATGTGCGAGCCGCATCCCTACTATCTCTCTAGCAGGGCGCGTTCCTGCTCCAGGCACTTGTGAATGGCCAGCGCAGGCACGCTCCCTGTTAGAGGGAAGCGGGGGATGGGGCCACCAGTGCGCTTGGAGCCGCTGGTCTTAGACGCTGGCTTAAATGGCGTGACGTCAGTAGCGACGTAGCACCTGGAAGAGGTGAGTTTCTTTGGGTGATCTGGGGGGCTTCACACAGAGGGACACCCTCGATCGAGGTGTCCTGGGGGAAAGGACCAAAACCCAGGAGAGTCAAAATCCTGGGTTTTGGTCCTCTTTAAGCCTAACATGGGTCGCTTCTTAAGTGGCTTGTTTTCTAACATGTTCAATGTAACTATGGGTACTGTGTACTGTAGCTCTAATGTCAGCTTTTGTCATTCTTTTTCTTAGATACTGCTTGAAAACCTTCAAGATACTGGACAGAGATGTACCACTAAGGCCCTTATTCATCAAGCGATAGCGCCAGGTAGTGTCTGACGAGCGCCATGTCCCGCCAGCTAACGTCTGCTACCGACTCAAGTACGTATGACCTGGCGCTACCTGCCGCTCTCCCATACATTTCAATGGCAGACACTGCAATGATTGTTTTTAGTGGTTTTTGTGTTCTTTTCTTTGGCACAAAATTCAACACATGTTTATAGTGATATGTTTTATTAATCTGGCTGGTTATTTTTATGTTTTTGAAGTTTTTATTATTTTTTACAATGTAATGTTGTGAGTGACATGGGAATTGCATCTCCTCCAACCAAACTCATTGGCATCAAAATCGCTTGTTTTCACCACAAACGGGGCTTGTAAAGCTATTTTGTAGCCTGTCAGGTTGGGCGGTCACGTTCGCTCTTCGAAATTGTCAGCGCCCAAGCTATTCGGCAGCCCTGTCCTTGATGAATCTGTGTTTGTCAGAGTTTGTGCAGTCGCTGTTTTAATCCGCTATGTGGCGGCGCGAGCGTCGCTGTGCTTCGCTGCGCTGCGTTGTGCGGCGCTGTGCTGTTCATACATGTGACCTTCTGCCATTTGCAAGGAATTCACTTCCCGCGACCCCAGTCGTTGTTAATGAATACACTGTAGTTGTGAGCGTGCCTGGCCACATATTGCAGGATTAACATTCAGTCGTACCAGCTCATAACAACCCGTTATGCATTCTCATGTGTGCCACATTATCATGTAGTTGTCTAGTTTGATTTTGTGATGACTTTAGGAAGGAATAAGATTTGTATATTTAAGCACAACAGGGTTTGCTTTATAAGGACCTATGCATTACAGTATGTAGAACCCCCTGCTAAATCAAGCTAATAATTCGTGGCGCCTTGGGCCCTAGCTTGTTTTCAAGCGTCATTTTATTTTTTCCGCCACTTAGCTTGCACATAGCTGATATTAGCTTGTCCCTGTTGCGCGCATCTTTGTTTTTGAATTTTTAATCACAGTTGCTTGCGTCATATCCGGTTCCGGTATCCTCCTTTGCGTTTCAAAGCCACCTAAAGCTAAAAATGTCTAGCGCTTATGCCAATAGCTTGTTTTCAAGCGTCATTTTATTTTTTCCGCCACTTAGCTTGCACATAGCTGATATTAGCTTGTCCCTGTTGCGCGCATCTTTGTTTTTGAATTTTTAATCACAGTTGCTTGCGTCATATCCGGTTCCGGTATCCTCCTTTGCGTTTCAAAGCCACCTAAAGCTAAAAATGTCTAGCGCTTATGCCAATAGCTTGTTTTCAAGCGTCATTTTATTTTTTCCGCCACTTAGCTTGCACATAGCTGATAATAGCTTGTTCCTGGTGCGCGGAGCGTTTTTTTTTTTTTTTTTTTTTCCCATGTCGCTTTGGTCATTTCCGGTTCCTGTTTCCTCCTTAGCGTTTCCACAATGCTGCCCAGACGCCGAGTGATGCGCCTCCCCAGCTCCTCCTCCGACTCCGACCCCACCACCCCTCCCCCACCTCCCCCACCTACCTCACCTCCCCCACCTAGCACCCCTCCCACCCCTTCCCCTCCTGGCCATGGGAAGAAAAGGCGCTTCCGGGTGGATAGCCGCGTTAATGGCCAGGTGGTCAAAGTGAGTATTTGGTTTGTGTATTTTTTGCCTTAAAGTTGCAGAACACACAGGGGGGATTGGCCCTGAAATTTCTTATTTTTCAGGCCAAATTGGATCACTCCCCGTGGGGCATCCCCATTCTGGATGTCCTGCGGCGATGCCCCCCCCTGGAGGGCCATAAAAATTACCTCAGCCCCGTCCCATCTGTGCATGCGTGAGCTGCGGATGCCTCTTGCGCTTACCTCTAGCAGGGTGTACCCCTGCGCAAGACATTTTTTAATTTTGTGTGCAGGCGCACTCCCTGTTAGAGTCAAACGCCACATGCGTACTTTGCCACGCAGACCCAGCTGAGCTGGTATGCACGTCCAAACGGCCTTGTATGCGCATACCACAGCGGCACAGAGCGCTGTGCTCGGCTGGCGCAGTCACGTGGGAGCGTCCTCAGTGGTGTATTTGTGGCCTTCCAAGGGGGTTTCAGACAGCGGACCACCCACAATTGGTGTGGCCCACCAAAGTGCACACAAACCCAGAATAGTGATAATCCTGGGTGTGGGTCCACTTTGCTCTGGTCTCTGTATAACTGTTTATGCCATTGTTCTGATGTCATGTATTGATTTGTGTTTTTTTTTCATTTCTCATAGGACTTCTGCGTGGCCCAGTACGACTATGCCCGTGGGGGAAAAAAACGAATTGCCATGGAGGTGAAGGCCACAGTGTCCCGGCGCTTCCACACCGAGCTCTCGATCCGAGCGATACAGCAGAAGTGGTCGGACTTTAAGTGCCGGGACCCTGAAGGCGTGTACCGCCTATATGATGCCTACGCATCAGGTAAGTTAAAGCTTATGCTCTGTTTATACTTTTTGCCGAATCATCTGCTAAGCTGTGTCCATTTGTGCTCTTTATATTAATTATTTTCTTTCACCCCCTCAACACAGATAAGCGTCCTCCCCTGGGGAAACGTGGGAAGGGATTCCTCCCCCGAACCAGGCAGGCGGACTCGGGGGAGTCATCGGGGGAGGGTCCCTCCCGCGGGTCCTATTTAGAGGACCCAGGGGAGGAAGGGGATGACGCCCCAGAGGAGTGTGCTGCTGGGGGGCTGGCAGGATCAAGCCTCAGCTCCTCACACTCTGAGTCTGAGGAGTCTCACCAGGCAAGGGGCCACTCTCAAGTGGGGAGTCCAAGTGGGGTGGGAGAAATGGACTCGCCCACACTCCCTGAAGGAGCAGGGAGTGAGAGGGAGGAGGGTGGCCCTTTGCCTGGTGGATCTTCCGACCAGAGTGTGAGGAGCCGAGGCTCCCCGCCTCCTCCTCAGAGCCCTCCCTGGGCTTCAAGTGGCGGTTCATCCCCTGGTGAGTGTCCTTTTTTTTAATTGTTAGTCTGTGACAGGTTTCATCTTGCAATTTTTACTTAGCCCTTGCCATTCCTCTCTAATTTGTAGGGCATCATATAGGCGGCACCTCCATGGCCTTTTGGAGAAGCATTCTCCACGGGCATAGTCGTGGTAAGTGTTTGTTGTTATCCATCACATTCCCTATGTTATGACATTCATTAAAGTGGACCCACAAACATTGATACTGCTTTGATTCTCGAAGGTTCCCTGAAAAATCACATCCCTCACCCAGGGCACCCCCCCAAAAAAAAACCCCACAAACTCCTTACCTCTTTGGGGGTTGCAAAAGCCACCGTCCCAGCCTCCTGTGTGCCACTCTAGATGTGTGTGCGCCTGCGCTCTGTTTCCTAATGGGCTGCGCGTGCACACACACTGGAGGAGTGATGTGTGGAAGGCAGCGGCGGCGGAGTACGTTGTCTCACTCAAATTGTGGTGCTCTGCCAAAGCGGACCAAAACGCAGAATTGGTGCAATCCTGTGTCTTGGCCCACTTTTAACAGACACATGTTTCCTGGTCCATTGTCACAGCTGGTTTGATAATGTACCTTAACCTCACAAACCCCACTACAGTGCTAGCCAACTGGCAACCACCCCTATGTTTCTGCCCACACCATGATGGTTGTTCTCATTTCTTTTCTTGGGTTAAGTTGTTCCCGCTAAAACATGTGGCACACTAGTAACATTAGCCAATCAACTGCTAATGAGTCCTTTACATAGCACTGTCTATGTTATTTGCACATTATCTTTAGGGATACATGTTGCAACCATATCTAATTGACATTAACTCATGGACCAGGAAATATGCTAATTTTGGTCAACCTGTATGTAACCATGCAAGCCTTTGATTTTTCAGACTCCATAACCAGATGGATGTCAAATAGTCAGGTGTCATTGGCCCACTAATTGTGTTTTTGTCTTTTGCTTTCTGTTGACAGATGTTGCTACGCAGACGGAGCCAGAAAACCTCCTCCCCACCCCAGCTCCAGGGACGGCCAGCAGCATGGGCCCCCGCCACAGCTGCGATGGTGAGTACATCCCACTTCATATGCCTAAAGACTTGTGAAACCTATGTCTTCTAGTCACATCTGCAGACATTTAAAATGTACCTATGTGTTAATTTCACACACATCTAGATTCCATGTGTTTGTACAATAATCCAACATGCCTGTCTGCATGCTTGATTGTTGCCTCACATTCTTCATTTGGCCACATAGAGACTATTTGTGCCTTAGACACAACCAAATGGGCCGTATTAGGTCTGGACCTCTAACATTATAGGGCAAACTCGTTTACTCGTTAGGACTTAGGCCCTGATGTTTGGCTGTGACTAAACACAAAAATGGACACACTGGGACTTATACCTTCTTTGCTTCCCAAGAGTTAAAGTGGAACAACAACCAGGAATTTGACTTTCCTGGGTCTCGGTCCACTACAGTGGGGCACCCCTGATCTTCACCGCTGTGTGACAACCCCCTGAACTCACTTTTCCTCCAGCAAACGTACAAGCCGCGGCAAAGTGGCTCCTCCTCCGCCTCCCGCGCGTCCCTTTTTACGCGCGCGTGCCTGCGCCGGCCATTCACAGACGGCCGGCGCAGGCACGCACACGTCTAGAGGGGCGCCAGGGAGGGCCCGGCGGCCGTGCCCCACCGAAACTGAGGTAGGGATTTTGGGTTGTTGGGGGGGTTTCACCCCGAGGGACATCCCGATCTCGGATGTCCCGCGGGGAGGGAGGTGATCGGGCCGGGAATCTGATAGATTCCAGGGCCGATCACCGGTGGGTGTTGGTACACTTTAAGAGTAAATGTATGCTTGGGATGTGTTGTTCACATTCCTGCCAGTCAATAGTACTCATATCATGTTAACAAATAAGCGCACAGTGGTCAACAATGTTAATGTGAGTGTCACCTAATTGGACACACTGACATTACATTGCTACATCTGTGTCTGTTGAGGTCACATTCAATTTATTAATAAATTGTTGTTTCTACATCTCTACAGCTTGTGAAAACCAGCATCGCAGACTGTGGCGGGAGATCAGGCTCCTGAAGCTGATGCTGCTGGCCAAGAAGAGGCGCCGGCGGCGTCGTTAGGGTGGGGGGAAGGCTGGCCTGTTGACGCCCTTTGTTGGGCAATGTTGGCCCTGTTGGCCATGTTTTTAAATTAAAATTTTTGATTAACATCATTACAGTGTGGTGCCTTGCAAAGCATAGTTTAACTGTCTCAAAACCCATTTGTGTGTCAATTTAGCCATACCTTTGGAGCCATTTCATGTGTTAACCATAGTAAGCTATGGTCTCAAATGTGTGGCCTAAATTGACAAATACATTGACATATCTAGATCAAGATACTCATCCCTGACTGTGTTATTAGCTAGGTCTTAGGAAAAACACAATTTAGAGGTGGGTTAAGCAAATATATTTACACAAACAAAAACAAACAAAATTAATATTCTTGGCTGGGTGGCCGGGGAGGTTGGGAGTCATTGCTAGGGGCGGTGATGGGGGACAACAGTGCAGTAAAAAATATAGACTGCTGTTGTATTAGCTGTTGTATCAACAACAAAGTTTGGTCCTGCCGCTGTATCGCCTGTTGCTGCTGGTGTATCGAATCTTCAATTGCATTGGCCAGCCGACCAAGTTGCTGGTTTTGATGCAGGTTCTGCATCAACAGGTCGATCTGGCGCTGCTGGGCCTCATGTTGTTGCTGACACATCAGCACCTGCTGTTCCAACGCCGCAATGCGCTCATTAGTTCCATCACGCGGCTGTTGGCGACTGTAGTCCTCCAGCATCCGGACCCCTAGCTCATAAAAATCAGCACTGGTTGGTGCCACACCTCCTCTTGCTGTGGTTTGAGGCTAACAAAATAGAAAACAACATTTTAGTCAAACCAAACCAATGCAGGTATGCCCCTCAAAATAATTAGCCCAAACAGTCACTATACAACTTACCCTTGTCTGAGCCTCGGAAGCTTGGCCACATGGGACTTGGGAAGAGGTCCCAGCTTGGGGTTCTGGTTCCGCCTCCTGCCAAAACGACAAAGAAAGGAAATGTGACATGTTGCTTCATCCACTACCCACGAACATGCCAATGTGGTTATAGGTCGTCTACATCAGCCATGTTACCTGCGTGTCCTCCGGCATAGGTAGGCTCGAGGTATCGCTGCCAGAGAGTGGCAATTCCACATCCGAGATGTCCGGCAAGTTGGCATATGCTAAACAGGAAAGTCAGGTTAGTAGGTAAGTGGACCAAACTCAAATGTTACCTGGCTAGGCTATCGAGGCCATACCTCCACAAAGTGCAAAATTACACACTAGACCAAAGGTATCTGTTAAACTCAGATTGTTAACATGTATGTTAGAGGACTAAGAGGCATTCATTTTGGCAAATAAGATCAGACACATTGCTTAAATTACACATACCCGCAATATCCCAGATGTCTGGAGTGGGGCCCTCACTCGACCTTGGACCTTTAAAATACATGTGGACACACAAGTTGCCAGAAGCAAGTGCAACAAAAGTAGAGCCAAAATACAGACTACAGCAAGGCAAAACAACTTACCCTCATCTCTGGCAGCCTGAACTTGAGGGGCCCTTTCTGGACAGCCACTTCCGATATTCGGGTCAACTAAAAAACACAAGTAATGGCTCTAAATATTCATCAAACTACTACGGTGAATGTTTGTCCAAAAATATGTCCTCCAAAATACATTGGTATCACTCCAAGAACTATTAGACTGACCCTAGGGAGGGAAGAAGCACTCCCAAGAGGCATCTTCAAGTTGACAGAGCAAACATGTAGATTATTAGACTAACCAAATTGAACCAGTGTAACAGAAACAGCATAAAGGATACATTATGTATTGCTATACACACCAACAGGGTCCTGTTGACCTGCAACATCGGAAGTGGGGTCCAAAGATGAACCAGTCACTTGGCCTACCAATAAAAAAGAGGAATGAGACACATGCACTTGGGTTAAAGTGGAAAAAGCAAGGTGGACACATGCACTTACCGACATCCAAAGAGTAGCTTGGATCCGGAGGAGATGCTGGGGCCAATGGCGGGGCAGCTAGGCAAAAATCAAGCAAACATTGAGCCATTGTTAATGTGCGTGGAAAAATACAACATGCATTAAGGTGTGTGTGAGCAGCTCATTCACTAATATTCACTAATCAAGGCCAGTGTGGCTTCCACATTTATATGCAGATATATGGCCACACATCTCTGGCTTCAAACATATCTACACATGTTAGGGCCTTGTTAGTTAGTTGCTGTGAGTGTTACAGTGGGCGTGAAATTAGGCCGCAGGCCCATATTATTAATACTCCACAGTGCCCCACTCGATTGTTGGAGCTGCTCCCACACCCATTTGTTCCACAAACAACCAGCACCAAAATTAGTGGTAAATACCTTCAATGGCAGACTGGGTTAGCCTTGAGGTTGCTTGAAGGGCAGGAGTTTGGGTGTCCTGAGGCACATCCCGGACAGCAGCATGTGCACCTATGCAGAAAGCAACAGACAGGAAAGTAAAAAATGTATGAGCTCTAATGTACTACTTCACAGGTCCTACTGTTAGTTGGTCAGAAAGACAAAATGCTAATCACATACATTAACAGTAGCTTTTCTAAAAAGGCAGAAAATATGTACCTTCAGTCCAACCTGTGGTGTCATCCCCAGGATCCACACCCTGCAGCCGAGCCAGTGGAATTTTGGCCTTCAGCATCTCCTCATACGGCCTGTAGGTACTCTTTGGAGCCTGGATGGTCCCACTGTCCACATCAAGATCGTGATTCATCTTTTTCATAAGGGCCCCTCTCAAAGTGTAGAAGCGTTTCCTGCAGGATGGGCCACTACGTGGGTGTTGAGCAGTGCTACTAAGCTCCACACCAATGGCATCCCACAGTTTGCTTCTTTCTTGTTTGCCTATGGACTTGCTTTGGGAGCCAAAGAGTAGCTCCCATTTAGCAAGGGTAAGGCGCACAAGATGATTATTCTCAGCCAAATTAAATTCAGGCTCCTCTTGGCACCTGGGCGCTTAGCCTGGGGTGCTGCCCCACCTTCAGGCTGGGCCCTTTTCCGTAAGGGAGGTCTGCGCACAGCACCCACCAAACTCCTACTTGGGCCTGCTGTGGCCGGCAGATGTCCTGAATTTGGCTCCATCCTGTAGCTGCACACACACACAAATACACACCCAACAAGCACGCATGCAGACTACAGAATGGCATCGCAATCTGTTTGGGTTGGGCAGGTTTTATGTGCTCTAACAGCCAATCACAAACCAGTCCACTTAATTGATTCACACATACAGCCCAGTTCCTTCTAGCCACACCTCCACTGGACTGACTGAAGCAATTAACTCATTACAGACCTCATTAACCAAACAACACACACCCAAATACAACAATGGACTGATGTATCTGAAACCCTTGTGACATGTGGCTAGCCTAACGGCTATTTAAATAAACAGCAGCTTACCTTTCATTGGCCCACCACTGAATTTTCGCCCATGTCCGTTAATTCACGCAAGTTTCGGCTCACGTACGCTAGTAGCGCTACTAGCGTGCGCGTGCGCACTCCGTTTTACGCACACCTGGGTCGGCTAATTGGCGCCCGGAAATAGCAGAGCAACGCAAAAGGCGGCAAAGCGGACCTGTCCTTTTTGAAAGAGAAGTATAAATGGAAGGAATTTGCAAGCTTCTGGTATTCTTACACTGTGGCAAAGGCTGTGGTGTGGTGCGGTGCTTGCTTGCTTCCCTTAGCTCATTTGAGCCTCTGTCTGGGTTCTGTCCTCACTCTCTGTGGCTTGTTGGGTGATTTCTGACATCAGTGCTGTTTCTTTAGGAGCTTGTTTTTGGTGGCATATGCAAATATTGTGTAGCATACAGCAAGTGAGGCTTGATTTTGGGGCCTTTTGTGGGCTGTGCAGCAACTCCCCTCTTGGTTGTGCCTAACTTAGAAAGCTGTTTTTCAGCACGCTGGTGGTTTGGACCACTATAGTTCTGGTTTTGTGGTGAGCTGCATTGTAGCAGGTGTGTGTGGAGTGTGATTGTTTGTGTGTGTGTGGTGTGTTTGTGGTTTTTGTTTTGGTTTTTTTGATTTTGTATATATCTTGAGTGTGTGTGATGGATAAGAGGGTGATGTATGGTGTCTGGGTGGATGGATGTATGTGTATGCTGAAAGAGCAGGAGGAAAGGGAGCGGGGTGTTGTGAGGCTTAGGGCACCCCGCTCCTTTGCAATCCGCCTTTCAGTATGGGACTTAAGTGACGAGCAGATAAGGAGCCGCTTCCGTCTGAATCGTGCTGCACTACAGTCCCTATATGATCAGATTAAGCACAAAATCGAGCCATCCACCAAACGCACTCAATCCATTCCAGGCATAGTACGCCTGTGTGCCACGCTGAATATTTTGGCACGAGGGACCTTCCAGGCAACCTCCGCCCTCCTCAGCGGGATAAGCCAGGCTACTATGAGCCGAATACTAATCCAGGTAGTTCTGGCCATTTGTGATTTAATCCCAATTTACATCAAGTTTCCTGAGGATGAGGAAGAGGTTGCCAAAATAAAACATGCTTTCTATCTGATGGGAGGGATCCCGAATGTGCTAGGGTGCGTTGATGGTACACATATCCCTTTCCGCCCTCCCCGTGCACAGGAGCTGTATTACAGAAACCGAAAGCATTTTCATTCACTTAATATCATGGTTGTCTGTGACCCAGACATGAGGCTGCGGGCGGTGAGATCGGGGTTCCCCGGCTCATGCCACGATTCTTACGTCTTGCAGCGGACAGTCCTGTGCCGGAAGTTTGAGAACAACGAAATGCCAGCTGGCTGGCTACTGGGTAAAAAATTAACCATGTCAATGTATTTTGAAAATAATATGTGGCCTAGTAAGCCAAATTCTAAAAAAAAAAAAAAAACATGTACTAGTACTAATTGCTGTCTCTCTCCTTGTGTTTTTTCTACAGCAGATAAGGGATATGGGCAGAGAACGTGGGTCATGACTCCGGTCAGGAGCCCACGGACCTCTGCCCATGAACGCTACAATGCAGCACATCGCAAGACCAGAAGCATTGTGGAAAGAACCATCGGCCTGCTGAAAGCACGCTTTCTCTGTTTGGCACGGCCAGGAGGAGAGATGCTCTACAGCCCACAGAAGGTCTCCAAGATCATCCTTGCCTGCTGTGTGCTACACAACATTTGCATTTGTCACCGAATTCAAGCCCCCGAGGAGACAGCACTGGTGCCAGAAATCCCCAACCTGCCCGCAGGAAGAAGTGAGGACACCCAGACTGGCGATGAGCTAAGGGAAAGGATGATCACTTCCTTTTTTGCGGAAAGCTAACTACCCTTCACTCTAATCCAAGTACTGCACTACTGGGTAAATGTATTTGACCTCCCATCAAAATGAGAAAAAAAACACTCTAAGGGGGGTGTAAGATGACCCAAACCACTCTAAGGGGGGGTGTAAGATGACCCAAACCACTCTAAGGGGGGTGTAAGATGACCCAAACCACTCTAAGGGGGGGTGTAAGATGACCCAAACCATTCTAAGGGGGGTGTAAGATGACCCAAACCACTCAAAGGGGGGGTGTAAGATGCCCCAAACCACTCTAAGGGGGGTGTAAGATGCCCCAAACCACTCTAAGGGGGGGTGTAAGATGACCCAAACCACTCTAAGGGGGGGGTGTAAGATGACCCAAACCACTCTAAGGGGGGGTGTAAGATGACCCAAACCACTCTAAGGGGGGTGTAAGATGACCCAAACCACTCTAAGGGGGGTGTAAGATGACCCAAACCATTCTAAGGGGGGTGTAAGATGACCCAAACCACTCTAAGGGGGGGTGTAAGATGCCCCAAACCACTCTAAGGGGGGTGTAAGATGACCCAAACCACTCTAAGGGGGGGTGTAAGATGACCCAAACCATTCTAAGGGGGGTGTAAGATGACCCAAACCACTCTAAGGGGGGGTGTAAGTTGCCCCAAACCACTCTAAGGGGGGTGTAAGATGACCCAAACCACTCTAAGGGGGGTGTAAGATGACCCAAACCACTCTAAGGGGGGTGTAAGATGACCCAAACCACTCTAAGGGGGGTGTAAGATGACCCAAACCACTCTAAGGGGGGTGTAAGATGACCCAAACCACTCTAAGGGGGGGTGTAAGATGACCCAAACCATTCTAAGGGGGGTGTAAGATGACCCAAACCACTCTAAGGGGGGGTGTAAGATGCCCCAAACCACTCTAAGGGGGGGTGTAAGATGACCCAAACCACTCTAAGGGGGGTGTAAGATGACCCAAACCACTCTAAGGGGGGGTGTAAGATGACCCAAACCACTCTAAGGGGGGTGTAAGATGACCCAAACCACTCTAAGGGGGGTGTAAGACGCCAATGTTGGTTATCAAGTAATGCATTTTTTTTTTCAGCGACAAAACAAATTTAAAGATATATACTAACTGCACTTTTTTTAATTTTTCAGGCACCCCGAGATGCACCCTGATCAATAATTTCCTTTTCAAAAACTTTACTAAACTTTCCTTTGATTTCTAATTTCTGTTGGACTTTTCATTTTCATTTTCATTTCTGTTTTAATTTTATTTAATTTTTAGTGTAAAAATAAAAATATATATATATATATATACATGTGGCTATGTGTTTAATTCTGTTGTAATTTTCCATTTCATTCTAATTCCTATTTTAATTTTCCTTTTCTTTCTCATTTCTGGTTTAATTTTCCTTTCCTTTCTCATTTCTGTTTTTATTTTCCTTTTCTTTCTCATTTCTGTTTTTATTTTCCTTTTTTTTCTCATTTCTGTTTTTATTTTTCTTTTCTTTCTCATTTCTGTTTTTATTTTCCTTTTCTTTCTCATTTCTGTTTTTATTTTCCTTTTCTTTCTCATTTCTGTTTTTATTTTCCTTTTCTTTCTCATTTCTGTTTTTATTTTCCTTTTCTTTCTCATTTCTGTTTTTATTTTCCTTTTCTTTCTCATTTCTGTTTTTATTTTCCTTTTCTTTCTCATTTCTGTTTTTATTTTCCTTTTCTTTCTCATTTCTGTTTTTATTTTCCTTTTTTTTCTCATTTCTGTTTTTATTTTCCTTTTCTTTCTCATTGGTGGTTTAATTGTATTTCCTTTTTCTTGAAAAAATAAAAAAAAAATAAAATACATGTGGCTATGTGTTTAATTATGTTTTAATTTTCATTTACATTCTAATATCTGTTTTAATTTTATTTCCTTTTCAACACAAAATAAAAACTAAAAAAAGTAAAGAAACATGTTGCAATGTGTATTATTCTGAAGGTACTTGATTCCCAGCCCACAGCAAAGCAAAGCGCAGGCGCTGTGTTGAATAGCGTGGTCAAACTGACTGACAGCGCCTACAAAGCTGAGGTCCAACATCATATTCAGCAATGTAGGCGTTGTTCCCAACAACGGCAGGTAGCGACTGAGGAGGCCTGCTATAGCGAATCGCTACCGCCCGCGGCTGACGCTAGCGGCGCTCATAGCGCCATACTTCAGTCGCTCATCTGTCGCTACCTGGCGCTATTGATGAATCGGCCTCCCCGTTTAAGGTATTTTCTGGTAGCTATACATTAAATCATCAGTCACCTTTACCTTCTAAGAAACAATATTGCCTAACACTTAGAGGCCGATTCATTAATAGCGCCAGGTAGCGACAGATGAGCGACTGAAGTATGGCGCTATGAGCGCCGCTAGCGTATGCCGCGGGCGGTAGCGATTCGCTATAGCAGGCCTCCTCAGTCGCTACCTGGCGTTGTTGGGAACAACGCCTACATTGCTGAATATGATGTTGGAGCTCAGCTTTGTAGGCGCTGTCAGTCAGTTTGACCACGCTATTCAACACAGCGCCTGCGCTTTGCTTTGCTGTGGGCTGGGAATCAAGTACCTTCAGAATTAAACACATTGCAACATGTTTCTTTAGTTTTTTTTTTTATTTTGTGTTGAAAAGGAAATAAAATTAAAACAGAAATTAGAATGAAAAGGAAAATTAAAACAGAAATTAGAATGAAAAGGAAAATTAAAACAGAAATTAGAATGAAAAGGAAAATTAAAACAGAAATTAGAATGAAAAGGAAAATTAAAACAGAAATTAGAATGAAAAGGAAAATTAAAACAGAAATTAGAATGAAAAGGAAAATTAAAACAGAAATTAGAATGAAAAGGAAAATTAAAACAGAAATTAGAATGAAAAGGAAAATTAAAACAGAAATTAGAATGAAAAGGAAAATTAAAACAGAAATTAAAATGAAAAGGAAAATTAAAACAGAAATTAGAATGAAAAGGAAAATTAAAACAGAAATTAGAATGAAAAGGAAAATTAAAACAGAAATTAGAATGAAAAGGAAAATTAAAACAGAATTAAACACATAGCCACATGTATCTTTAGTTTTTTTTTTATTTTTTGTAGAAAAAGGAACTAAAATTAAAACAGAAATGAGAATGAAAATGAAAATTAAAACAGAAATTAGAATGGAAAGTAAAATTAAAACAGAATTAAACACATAGCCACATGTATCTTTAGTTTTTTTTTATTTTTTGTAGAAAAAGGAACTAAAATTAAAACAGAAATGAGAATGAAAATGAAAATTTAAACAGAAATTAGAATGGAAAGGAAAATACAGAAATTTGAAAGAAAAGGAAATTTGGCTTCAGGGTGCATCTCGGTGTGCCTGAAAAATAAAAAAAAGTGCAGTTAGTATATATCTTTAAATTTGTTTTTTCGCTGTAAAAAAATATTGCATTAATTGTTAACCAACATTTGCGTCAATCTTGCACACCAACCCTAATTGTTATGTTGTTCAGCTTCCACCCCCCCTTAGAGTGGTTTTGGTCATCTTACACCCCCCTTAGAGTGGTTTGGGTCATCTTACACACCCCCTTAGAGTGGTTTGGGTCATCTTACACACCCCCCTTAGAGTGGTTTGGGTCATCTTACACACCCCCTTAGAGTGGTTTGGGTCATCTTACACCCCCCTTAGAGTGGTTTGGGTCATCTGACACCCCCCTTAGAGTGGTTTGGGTCATCTTACACCCCCCTTAGAGTGGTTTGGGTCATCTGACACCCCCCCTTAGAGTGCTTTGGGTCATCTTACACACCCCCTTAGAGTGCTTTGGGTCATCTGACACCCCCCTTAGAGTGGTTTGGGTCATCTGACACACCCCTTAGAGTGTTCTGGGTCATCTTACACCCCCCCTTAGAATGGTTTGGGTCATCTGACACACCCCTTAGAGTGGTTTGGGTCATCTGACACCCCCCCTTAGAGTGGTTTGGGTCATCTTACACACCCCCTTAGAGTGGTTTGGGTCATCTTACACACCCCCTTAGAGTGGTTTGGGTCATCTTACACCCCCCTTAGAGTGGTTTGGGTCATCTGACACCCCCCTTAGAGTGGTTTGGGTCATCTTACACCCCCCTTAGAGTGGTTTGGGTCATCTGACACCCCCCCTTAGAGTGGTTTGGGTCATCTTACACACCCCCTTAGAGTGCTTTGGGTCATCTGACACCCCCCCTTAGAGTGGTTTGGGTCATCTGACACACCCCTTAGAGTGATTTGGGTCATCTTACACCCCCCCTTAGAGTGGTTTGGGTCATCTTACACCCCCCTTAGAGTGGTTTGGGTCATCTTACACCCCCCTTAGAGTGGTTTTAGCCAAATTATGATGGGAGGCCAAATACATTTACCCAGTAGTGCAGTACTTGGATTAGAGTGAAGGGTAGTTAGCTTACCGCAAAAAAGGAAGTGATCATCCTTTCCCTTAGCTCATCGCCAGTCTGGGTGTCCTCACTTCTTCCTGCGGGCAAGTTGGGGATTTCTGGCACCAGTGCTGTCTCCTCGGGGGATTGAATTCGGTGACATATGCAGATATTATGGAGCACACAGCAGGCGAGGATGATCTTGGAGACCTTCTGTGGGCTGTAGAGCATCTCTCCTCCTGGGCGCGCCAAACAGAGAAAGCGTGCTTTCAGCAGGCCGATGGTTCTTTCCACAATGCTTCTGGTCTTGCGGTGTGCTGCATTGTAGCGTTCATGGGCAGAGGTCCGTGGGCTCCTGACCGGAGTCATGACCCACGTTCTCTGCCCATATCCCTTGTCCGCTGTAGATAAAACACAAGGAGAGAGACAGCAATTAGTACTAGTACATGTTTTGTTTTTCTTTTTTTCAAATTTGGCTTACTAGGCCACATATTTGAGTCCAAATACTTTGACATGGTTAATTATTTACCCAGTAGCCAGCCAGCTGGCATTTCGTTGTTCTCAAACTTCCGGCACAGGACTGTCCGCTGCAAGACGTAAGAATCGTGGCATGAGCCGGGGAACCCCGATCTCACCGCCCGCAGCCTCATGTCATGGTCACAGACAAGCATAACATTGATGGAATGAAATTGTTTTCTGTTTCGGTAATACAGCTCCTGTGCACGGGGAGGGCGGAAAGGGATATGTGTACCATCAACGCACCCTAGCACATTCGGGATCCCTCCCATCAGATAGAAAGCATGTTTTATTTTGGCAACCTCTTCCTCATCCTCAGGAAACTTGATGTAAATTGGGATTAAATCACAAATCGCCAGAACTACCTGGATTAGTATGCGGCTCATAGTAGCCTGGCTTATCCCGCTGAGGAGGGCGGAGGTTGCCTGGAAGGTCCCTCGTGCCAAAATATTCAGAGTGGCACACAGGCGTACTATGCCTGGAATGGATTGAGTGCGTTTGGTGGATGGCTCGATTTTGTGCTTAATCTGATCATATAGGGACTGTAGTGCAGCAGGATTCAGACGGAAGCGGCTCCTGATCTGCTCGTCACTTAAGTCCCATACTGAAAGGCGGATTCCAAAGGAGCGGGGTGCCCTAAGCCTCACAACACCCCGCTCCCTGTCCTCCTGCTCTTTCAGCATACACATACATCCATCCAACCAGACACCATACATCACCCTCTTATCCATCACACACACTCAACAGATATACAAAATCAAACAAACAAAAACAAAAACCACAAACACACCACACACACAAACAATCACACTCCTCACACACTCGCTACAATGCAGCTCACCACAAAACCAGAACTATAGTGGTCCAAACCACCAGCCTGCTGAAAAACAGCTTTCTAAGTTAGGCACAACCAAGAGGGGAGTTGCTGCACAGCCCACAAAAGGCCCCAAAATCAAGCCTCACTTGCTGTATGCTCCACAATATTTGCATATGCCACCAAAAACAATCTCCTAAAGAAACAGCACTGATGTCAGAAATCACCCAACAAGCCACAGAGAGTGAGGACAGAACCCAGACAGAGACTCAAATGAGCTAAGGGAAACAAGCACCACACCACAGCCTTTGCCACAGTGTAACAATACCAGAAGCTTGCAAATTCCTTCCATTTATACTTCACTTTGAAAAAGGACAGGTCCACTTTGCCGCCTTTTGCGTTGCTCTGCTATTTCTGGGCGCCAATTAGCCGACCCAGGTGTGCGTAAAACGGAGTGCGCACGCGCACGCTAGTAGCGCTACTAGCGTACGTGAGCCGAAACTTGCGCGCATTAACGGACATGGGCGAAAATTCAGTGGTGGGCCAATGAAAGGTAAGCTGCTGTTTATTTAAATAGCCGTTAGGATAGCCACATGTCACAAGGGTTTCAGATACATCAGTCCATTGTTGTATTTGGGTGTGTGTTGTTTGGTTAATGAGGTCTGTAATTAGTTAATTGGCTAACACACATGCTTCAGTCAGTGCAGTGGAGGTGTGGCTAGAAGGAACTGGGCTGTATGTGTGAATCAATTAAGTGGGCTGGTTTGTGATTGGCTGTTAGAGCACATAAAACCTGCCCAACCCAAAGAGAGTGCGATGCCATTCTGTAGTCTGCATGCGTGCTTGTTGGGTGTGTATTTGTGTGTGTGTGCAGCTACAGGATGGAGCCAAATTCAGGATATCTGCCGGCCACAGCAGGCCCAAGTAGGAGTTTGGTGGGTGCTGTGCGCAGACCTCCCTTACGGAAAAGGGCCCAGCCTGAAGGTGGGGCAGCACCCCAGGCTAAGCGCCCAGGTACCAAGAGGGAGCCTGAATTTAATTTGGCGGAGAATAATCATCTTGTGCGCCTTACCCTTGCTAAATGGGAGCTACTCTTTGGCTCCCAAAGCAAGTCAATAGGCAAACAAGAAAGAAGCAAACTGTGGGATGCCATTGGTGTGGAGCTTAGTAGCACTGCTCAACACCCACGTAGTGGCCCATCCTGCAGGAAACGCTTCTACACTTTGAGAGGGGCCCTTATGAAAAAGATGAATCACGATCTTGATGTGGACAGTGGGACCATCCAGGCTCCAAAGAGTACCTACAGGCCGTATGAGGAGATGCTGAAGGCCAAAATTCCACTGGCTCGGCTGCAGGGTGTGGATCCTGGGGATGACACCACAGGTTGGACTGAAGGTACATATTTTCTGCCTTTTTATAAAAGCTAATGTTAATGTATGTGATTAGCATTTTCTCTTTCTGCCCAACTAACAGGAGGACCTGTGAAGTAGTACATTAGACCTCATACATTTTTTTATTTCCTGTCTGTTGCTTTCTGCATAGGTGCACATGGTGCTGTCCAGGATTTGCCTCAGGACACACAAACTCCTGCCCTTCAACCAACCTCAAGCCTAACCCAGTCTGCCATTGAAGGTATTTACCACTAATTTAGGTGCTGGTTGTTTGGGGAACAAATGGGTGTGGGAGCAGCTCCAACAATCGAGTGGGGCACTGTTGAGTATTAATAATATGGACCTGCGGCCTAATTTCACGCCCACTTTAACACTCACAGCAACTAACTAACAAGGCCCTAACATGTGTAGCTATGTTGGAAGGCAGAGATGTGTGGCCATATATCTGCATATAAATGTGGAAGCCACACTGGCCTTGATTAGTGAATATTAGTGAATGAGCTGCTCACACACACCTTAATGCATGTTGGATTTTTGCACGCACATTAACAATGGCTCAATGTTTGCTTGATTTTTGCCTAGCTGCCCCGCCATTGGCCCCAGCATCTCCTCAGGAGCCAAGCTACTCTTTGGATGTCGGTAAGTGCATGTGTCCACCTTGCTTTATCCACTTTAACCCAAGTGCATGTGTCTCATTCCTCTTTTTTATTGGTAGGCCAAGTGACTGGTTCATCTTTGGACCCCACTTCCGATGTTGCAGGTCAACAGGACCCTGTTGGTGTGTATAGCAATACATAATGTATCCTTTATGCTGTTTCTGTTACACTGGTTCGATTTGGTTAGTCTAATAATCTACATGTTTGCTCTGTCAACTTGAAGATGCCTCTTGGGAGTGCTTATTCCCTCCCCAGGGTCAGTCTAATAGTTCTTGGAGTGATAGCAATGCATTTTGTTGGACATATTTTTGGACAAACATTCACCGTAGTAGTTTGATGAATATTTAGAGCCATTACTTGTGTTTTTTAGTTGACCAGCATATCAGAAGTGGCTGTCCGGAAAGGGCCCTTCAAGTTCAGGCTGCCAGAGATGAGGGTAAGTTGTTTTGGCTTGCTCTAGTATGTATTTTGGCTCTACTTTTGTGGCACTTGCTTCAGGCAACCTGTGTGTCCACATGTATTTTAAAGGTCCAAGCTCGAGTGAGGGCCCCACTCCAGACATCTGGGAGATTGCGGGTATGTGTAATTTAAGCAATGTGTCTGATCTTATTTGCCCAAATTATTGCCTCTTAGTCCT
This sequence comes from Gastrophryne carolinensis, assembly GCA_027917425.1. Taxonomy (NCBI): domain Eukaryota; kingdom Metazoa; phylum Chordata; class Amphibia; order Anura; family Microhylidae; genus Gastrophryne; species Gastrophryne carolinensis. The sequence goes on along the minus strand of CM051237.1, from coordinate 375,009,928 downwards.
CTAATATACATGTTAACAATCTGAGTTTAACAGATACCTTTGGTCTAGTGTGTAATTTGGCACTTTGTGGAGGTATGGCCTCGATAGCCTAGCCATGTTACATTTGAGTTTGGTCCACTGACCTACTAACCTGACTTTCCTGTTTAGCATATGCCAACTTGCCGGAGATCTCTGATGTTGAATTGCCCCTCTCTGGCAGCGATACCTCGCTCCTACCTGTGGCGGACGACACGGAGGTAACATGGCTGATTTAGAGGACCAATAACCACATTGCCATGTTCGTGGGTAGTGGATGAAGCAACATGTCACATTTCCTTTCTTTGTCGTTTTGGCAGGAGGCGGAACCAGAACCCCAAGCTGGGACCTCTTCCCAAGTCCCATGTGGCCAAGCTTCCGAGGCTCAGACAAGGGTAAGTTGTATAGTGACTGTTTGGGCAAATGATTTTGAGGGGCATACCTGCATTGTTTCGGTTTGTCTAAAATGTTGTTTTCTATTTTGTTAGCCTCAAACCACAGCAAGAGGAGGTGTGGCACCAACCAGTGCAGATTTTTACCAGCTAGGGGTCCGGATGCTGGAGGACTACAGTCGCCAACAGTGCTCTACTTTTGTGGCACTTGCTTCAGGCAACCTGTGTGTCCACATGTATTTTAAAGGTCCAAGCTCGAGTGAGGGCCCCACTCCAGACATCTGGGAGATTGCGGGTATGTGTAATTTAAGCAATGTGTCTGATCTTATTTGCCCAAATTATTGCCTCTTAGTCCTCTAATATACATGTTAACAATCTGAGTTTAACAGATACCTTTGGTCTAGTGTGTAATTTGGCACTTTGTGGAGGTATGGCCTCGATAGCCTAGCCATGTTACATTTGAGTTTGGTCCACTGACCTACTAACCTGACTTTCCTGTTTAGCATATGCCAACTTGCCGGAGATCTCTGATGTTGAATTGCCCCTCTCTGGCAGCGATACCTCGCTCCTACCTGTGGCGGACGACACGGAGGTAACATGGCTGATTTAGAGGACCAATAACCACATTGCCATGTTCGTGGGTAGTGGATGAAGCAACATGTCACATTTCCTTTCTTTGTCGTTTTGGCAGGAGGCGGAACCAGAACCCCAAGCTGGGACCTCTTCCCAAGTCCCATGTGGCCAAGCTTCCGAGGCTCAGACAAGGGTAAGTTGTATAGTGACTGTTTGGGCAAATGATTTTGAGGGGCATACCTGCATTGTTTCGGTTTGTCTAAAATGTTGTTTTCTATTTTGTTAGCCTCAAACCACAGCAAGAGGAGGTGTGGCACCAACCAGTGCAGATTTTTACCAGCTAGGGGTCCGGATGCTGGAGGACTACAGTCGCCAACAGCCGCGTGATGGAACTAATGAGCACATTGCGGCGTTGGAACAGCAGGTGCTGATGTGTCAGCAACAAAATGAGGCCCAGCAGCGCCAGATCGACCTGTTGATGCGTAACCTTCACCAGAACCAGGAACTTGGTCGGCTGGCCAATCTAATGGAACAATCTCTCCAGCAGCAGCAAGAAGCTATACAGCGGCAGGACCAGACTTTGTTGTTGATACAACAGCTCATACAACAGCAGTCTATATTTTTTACTGCACTGTTGTCCCCCATCACCGCCCCTAGCAATGACTCCCAGCCTCCCCGGCCACCCAGCCAAGAATATTAATTTTGTTTGTGTTTTTTTTTCTGTAAATATATTGGATTAACCCACCTCTAAATTTTGTTTTTCCTAAGACATAGCTAATAACACAGTCAGGGATGAGTATCTTGATCTAGATATGTAAATGTATTTGTAAATTTATGCCACACATTTGTGACCATAGCTTACTATGGTTTACACATGAAATGGCTCCAAAGGTATGTCTAAATTTACACACAAATGGGTTTTGAGACAGTTAAACTATGCTTGCCAAGGCACCACACTGTAATTATGTAAATAGAAAATTTTTATTTACAAAGGTGGCCAACAGGGCCAACATTGCCCAACAAAGGGCGTCAACAGGCCAGGCATCCCCCCACCCTAACGACGCCGCCGCCGCCTCTTCTTGGCCAGCAGCATCAGCTTCAGACGCCTGATCTCCCGCCACAGTCTGCGATGCTGGTTTTCGCAAGCTGTAGAGATGTATAAACAAAAATTTATTAATAAATGGAATGTGACCTCAACAGACACAGATGTAGCAATGTAATGTCAGTGTGTCCAATTAGCTGACACTCACATTAACATTGTTGGCCACTGTGCGCTTATTTGTTAACATTATATGAGTACTATTGACTGGCAGAAATTTGGACACCACATCCCAAGCATACATTTACTCTTAAAGTGTACCAACACCCACCGGTGATCGGCCCTGGAATCTATCAGATTCCCGGCCCGATCCCCTCCCTCCCCGCGGGACATCCGAGATCGGGATGTCCCGCGGGGTGAAACCCCCCCAAAACCCCAAACTCCTTACCTCAGTTTCGGCAGCGCACGGCCGCCGGCCCCTCCCTCGCGCCCCTCTAGACGTGCGCGTGCCTGCGCCGGCCGTCTGTGAATGGCCGGCGCGGGCACGCGCGCGTAAAAAGGGATGCGCGGGAGGCGGAGGAGGAGGAGCCGCTTGTCCGCGGCTTGTCCGTCGGCTCGAGGAGAGGTGAGTTCAGGGGGTTGTCACACAGCGGTGACGATCGGGGGTGCCCCACCGTAGTGGACTAAGACCCAGGAAAGTCAAAATCCTGGTTGTTGGTCCACTTTAACTCTTGGGAAGCAAAGAAGGTATAAGTCCCAGTGTGTACATTTATGTGTTTAGTCACAGCCAAACATCAGGGCCTAAGTCCTAACGAGTAAACTAGTTTGCCCTATAATGTTAGAGGTCACGACCTAATCAGGCCCATTTGGTTGTGTCTGAGCCACAAATAGTCTCTATGTGGCCAAATCAAGAATGTGAGGCAACAATCAAGCATGCAGACAGGCATGTTGGATTATTGTACAAACACATGGAACCTAGATGTGTGTGAAATTAACACATAGGTACATTTTAAATGTCTGCAGATGTGACTAGAAGACATAGGTTTCACAAGTCTTTAGGCATATGAAGTGGGATGTACTCACCATCGCAGCTGTGGCGGGGGCCCATGCTGCTGGCCGTCCCTGGAGCTGGGGTGGGGAGGAGTTTTTCTGGCTCCGTCTGCGTAGCAACATCTGTCAAGAGAAAGCAAAAGACAAAAACAAAATTAGTGGGCCAATGACACCTGACTATTTGACATCCATCTGGTTATGGAGTCTGAAAAATCAAATGCTTGCATGGTTACATACAGGTTGACCAAAATTAGCATATAACTGGTCCATGAGTTAATGTAAATTAGTTATGGTTGCAACATGTATCCCTAAAGATAATGTGCAAATAACCTAGACAGTGCAATGTAAAGGACTCATTAGCAGTTGATTGGCTAATGTTACTAATGTGCAACATGTGTTAGCCGGAACAACTTAACCAAAGAAAAAAATTGCTAACACCCATCATGGTGTGGGCAGAAACATAAGGGTGGTTGCCAGTTGGCTAGCACTGTAGTGGGGTTTGTGATGTTAATGTACATTATCAAACCAGCTGTGACAATGGACCAGGAAACATGTGTCTGTTAAAAGTGGCCCAAGACCCAGGATTGCAACTATTCTGTGTTTTGGTCCGCTTTGGCAGAGCACCACAATTTGAGTGAGACAACGTCCGCCGCCGCCGCTGCCTTCCGCACATCACTCCTCCAGTGTGTGCGCACGCGCCGCCCATTAGGAAACAGAGCGCAGGCGCACACACATCTAGAGTGGCACACAGGAGGCTGGGACGGTGGCTTCTGCCACCCCCAAAGAGGTAAGGAGTTTGTGGGTTTTTTTGGGGGGGTGCCCTGGGTGAGGGATGTGATTTTGCAGGGAAGCTTCGAGAATCAAAGCACTATCAACAATGTTTGTTGGTCCACTTTAAGGAATGTCATAACATAGGGAATGTGATGGATAACAACAAACACTTACCACGACTATGCCCGTGGAGAATGCTTCGCCAAAAGGCCATGGAGGTGCCGCCTATATGATGCCCTGCAAATTAGAGAGGAATGGCAAGGGCTAAGTACAAATGGTCAGATGAAACCTGTCACAGACTAACAATGAAAAAAAGTACACTCACCAGGGGATGATCCGCCACTTGAAGCCCAGGGAGGGCTCTGAGGAGGAGGCGGGGAGCCTCGGCTCCTCACACTCTGGTCGGAAGATCCACCAGGCAAAGGGCCACCCTCCTCCCTCTCACTCCCTGCTCCTTCAGGGAGTGTGGGAGAGTCCATTTCTACCACCCCACTTGGACTCCCCACTTGAGAGTGGCCCCTTGGCTGGTGAGACTCCTCAGACTCAGAGTGTGAGGAGCTGAGGCTTGATCCTGCCAACCCCCCAGCAGCACACTCCTCTGGGGCGTCATCCCCTTCCTCCCCTGGGTCCTCTAAATAGGACCCGCGGGAGGGACCCTCCCCCGATGACTCCCCCGAGTCCGCCTGCCTGGTTCGGGGGAGGAATCCCTTCCCACGTTTCCCCAGGGGAGGACGCTTATCTGTGTTGAGGGGGTGAAAGAAAATAATTAATATAAAGAGCACAAATGGACACAGCTTAGCAGATGATTAGCAAAAAAGTATAAACATTGCATAAGCTTTAACTTACCTGATGCGTAGGCATCATATAGGCGGTACACGCCTTCAGGGTCCCGGCGCTTAAAGTCCGACCACTTCTGCTGGATTGCTCTTATGGAGAGCTGGGTGTGGAAGCGCCGGGACACTGTGGCCTTCACCTCCATGGCGATTCTTTTTTTTCCCCCACGGGCATAGTCGTACTGCATTATGCAGAAATCCTATGAGAAATGAAAAAGAAACACTAATCAATACATGACATCAGAACAATGGCATAAACAGTTATACAGAGACCAGATCAAAGTGGACCCACACCCAGGATTATCACTATTCTGGGTTTGTGTGCACTTTGGTGGGCCACACCAATTGTGGGTGGTCCGCTGTCTGAAACCCCCTTGGAAGGCCACAAATACACCACTGACCACGCTCCCACGTGACTGCGCCAGCCTAGAACAGCGCTCTGCGCCGCTGTGGTATGCGCATACAAGGCCATTTGGACGTGCATACCAGCTCAACTGGCTCTGCGCGCCAAAGTACGCGTGTGGCGTTTGACTCTAACAGGGAGTGCGCCTGCGCACAACATTAACAAATGTCTTGCGCAGGGGTACACCCTGCTAGAGGTAAGCGCAAGAGGCATCCGCAGCTCACGCATGCACAGATGGGACGGGGCTGAGGTAAGTTTTATGGGCCTCCAGGGGGGTTCATCCCCGCAGGACATCCAGATTGGGGATGCCCCACGGGGAGTGATCCAATTGGCCCAGAAAAATTAGATATTTCAGGGCCAATCCCCCCTGTGTGTTATTCCACTTTAAACATAAAATACAAAAAAAACATACTCACTTTGACCACCTGGCCATTAACGCGGCTATCCACTCTCATGCGCTTTTTCTTGGGCTGCCCAGGAGGGGAAGGGGTGGGAGGGGTGCTAGGTGGGGGAGGTGAGGTAGGTGGGGGAGGTGGGGGAGGGGTGGTGGGGTCGGAGTCGGAGGAGGAGCTGGGGAGGCGCATTATCCTTCTCCTGGGCAGCATGGTGGAAACGCTAAGGAGGAAACAGGAACCGGAAATGACCAAAGCGACATGGGAAAAAAAAAAAAAGCTCCGCGCACCAGGAACAAGCTATTATCAGCTATGTGCAAGCTAAGTGGCGGAAAAAGTAAAATGACGCTTTAAAACAAGCTATTGGCATAAGCGCTAGACATTTTTAGCTTTAGGTGGCTTTGAAACGCAAAGGAGGATACCGGAACCGGATATGACGAAAGCAACTGTGATTAAAAATTCAAAAAAAAAGATCCGCGCACCAGGGACAAGCTAATATCAGCTATGTGCAAGCTAAGTGGCGGAAAAAGTAAAATGACGCTTTATAACAAGCTATTGCCCAAGGCGCCACTAATTATTAGCTTGATTTAGCAGGGGGTTCTACATACTGTAATGCATAGGTCCTTGAAAAGCAAAAAAAGTTGTGCTTAAAAATACAAATCTTATTCCTTCCTAAAATCATCACACAATAAAACTATACAACTACATGATAATGTGGCACACATGAGAATGCATAACGGGTTGTTATGAGCTTGTACGACTGAATGTTAATCCTGCAGTATGTGGCCATGCACGCTCACAACTACAGTGTATTCATTAAGAACGACTGGGGTCGCGGGAAGTGAATTCCTTGCAAATGGCAGAAGGGCACATGTATGAACAGCACAGCGCCGCACAACGCAGCACAGCGACGCTCGCACCGCCACATAGCGAATTAAAACAGCGACTGCACAAACTCTGACCACCACAGATTCATCAAGGACAGGGCTGCCGAATAGCTTGGGCGCTGACAATTTCGAAGAGCGAACGTGACCGCCCAACATGACAGGCTAAAAAATAGCTTTACAAGCCCCGTGTGTGGTGAAAACAAGCGATTTTGATGCCAATGAGTTTTGTTGGAGGAGATGCAATTTAGATGTCACTCACAACATTACATTGTAAAAATTAATAAAAACATAAAAATAACCAGCCAGATTAATAAAACATATCACTATAAACATGTGTTGAATTTTGTGCCAAAGAAAAGAACACAAAAACCACTTAAAACAATCATTGCAGCGTCTGCCATTGAAATGTATGGGAGAGCGTCAGGTAGCGCCAGGTCATACCTGTCGCTGTGATGGGATTAGCAGCGGCGCTGTTCGTTGCAGTCGGCTTCATGATGAATGCCGCGCTTGCCGTCGCTCTCGCCGGCGCTAGCCTCATTTAGCTTGATAAATGCGTCATTGTGGCCGACGCCGGGCGTACTTGAGTCGGTAGCAGACGTCAGCTGGCGGGACCTGGCGCTCGTCAGACACTACCTGACGCTATCGCTTGATGAATAAGGCCCATAGTTTCACTTTTATTTGTTATGCATTTGTCTATCCAGAGTTGACAGGGAATTAGCTAAATGGTGAAAAAACGAGAAAGACATCAATAGACATAAACTGCTAAATTTGTAGCGGAAATCCCTTTTATTTGCTGAAAAATAAACATAAACTGTTTTTAAAGAGGAACAAAACCAGATATGGTTCTCATGTAAACTCGCCTTTCCTTTGATCCCACAGTGCATGGGAACACTGGTGAGGTGAGTTCACAGCCAATTCCAAGGGTCTCTTTCCCCACAAAGAGAAAGACCACTGGCCCTAAACCTAAAGACTCTAGGCCGGTGATTGTTCCTCTTCAAAGCATAAAGATATATACATACTTTACTGCACACAGCAGCCACATTTATAGTAACAGTCCATTTAGTGTGGGGCTTGAGACAGTTAGTAACTGATTGGATATCCTTCTCGTAGTCTCGTAGTATATCCTTCTCGTAGTCAGCAGGGCCAGATTATGAGAGGGGCGCAAGGGGCACGAGCCCCGGGACCTCCTCCACTTGCCCTGCAAAGGGGGCCTCCACCAACCTTTGGGTTATGGTGTGGTCCAGGAAGCTTTTCAGTCTTTCAGTCTTTGACGGGCCACGGGGCCGGTAACAAAGCTATTGGCGGCAGTGGGGGCCCCCTGCGCACCCTTTTTATTGCATTTGCAATCCTGCAGCCAAAGCCACCTCAGGGAGAGTCTAGAGCAGCAACGCTGCAGTGATGGGTGTGTGCAGAGCTGTCAATCGGCGGCTGCTCACTGCACATAAGCCACCAAGCACAACTGTTGGCAGCTCAATGCAGGGAAACTGTTTTCTGCTGGACCAGCTGGGCGACTACACTACACCCCCGCCCAAAACGGCAAAGCAGGAGTTCCCGAGCAGCATGCACCTGCACAAGGTGGCACAAGGGACTCGATCTGACGTTCCAGTAAGTAGGCGGGTGCCAGACACCCACCAATCAGTTACTTGGCTGGACTATTATTTTAAAGGAAAAAAAATACTGTATCTGGGGCCTCCCCTAGATTTTGTGCCCAGGGGCCTCCACCACATTTAATCCAGCCCTGGTAGTCAGTATTAATTAGACTGAGAGATATTATATTTATATATATATATATATATATATATATATATATATATATATATTATTTAGTAAAAATGTAGCTAGATTAGTTGAGTAGAGCTTTAGCCAGCACAGGGTTAAGATGTAAGACAGAATATGAGTTACCAGGAAATGGCAGGAAAAGCTAGGTAAACAAGAACTAAAGAGCACTGGTCTGAGCAGGCTTAGAAGCGGACCCCGCACATGCCAAGCATGTGGCCTAACATGTGAGCCATGTGAGTGTGAGGTCCCTAGCTTGATAGAGTTGTCCAGAAAAAACAGTTTACCTGCAAAATAATAAAGGATCTCCACTGGGGGCACCAACAAAGGCCTCTGGCTAGTCCTGATGCAGAGGTATAGAAACAAAAAGAGGACCTCAGCTCACTTGGTGGATACCATCAAACCTTTAATCCCAATTGATTAACAAAATAATCTACAACTATATCTGAAGCACCCAGACAGGTGAATCTTTCCTATTCTGCTTAGATGTTCTTTATGTTTTTTGTACCTTGTTACAGAGTTGTAGCTGGGGCTAGAAGAAGGAAGTTTAAGGCAGAACCCTACAGTGACCTAGTGCGTTGAAAATAAGGAACAAAGGAAGCGAGACTGGAAAGTAAAACTGTCCAGCCAAAAAGGAGCAGCTGGTGAGTGTTTTTAATACTTTTCTCATATAAATAACACAATTTGAGTTACCGTCTTTCTTTGCAACCTCCCTGTCATGATTGCTTAACAAATATATTCGCACAGTGTAAAATATATTTCTGTGGCAGAGCTGAATAAAAATGTTCATACTGTAAAAACAGAATTCTGTATCCTTGTAACTTGTGGAGCATCAGTTTTTCCAGAAAGTTCTTACACAGAAGGCAACACACCAGCCAAACTCCAGCTGAAATAAGACATTGTGCAAATCCCAAGGATCTCCTTTCATTTCAAGGCACTCTTGTAATCCGAAGAAATATCTTGTAAGTGATGCATAATATTTCAGAATCGCATCCAGCTACAAAAGTCTGCACTACGACATGCTTGTTGTTGTGAAAGCAGTTTAATATTTTTGTGCTGTTCATAACTCTTTGTCAGACAAGTCAAGGGACTCAATCCCACCCTTAAACCACCACCCCCACTGCCTTGAAGCTCCTAATTAGGGGGTAAGAATACTTACCCTTTCCTTGTGCTGCTTCCTCCAGTGGTAAACCAGGACATTCTTGCACACAATTGCAGCAGCCTCACCTCCTTTGATAGCATAAAGCTGGATGTGATGCCTGTATGGTAAGTAAGCCGAAAGAGATGTCTTTGCTTTGCATGCAATTGCAGCAGCTCCACCTCCTCTGATAGAAGGAGTACAATGCTACAGGAAGCATGCTGTGCAGCCATTTCCCTGGAAGCAGCAGAACAAGGAGTTACGTATCTCAACATTATGGGATTGTTAGGGGACTGAAAAGGGTTGGTTTGGGATCCCTGCACACCAGTATCCTTGGTGGCACAGAGTTGCTTTACGTAATAGTAAGAAAATTGCAGACATTAGGCCCACCAAACAAGAAGTGATGTCACTGTTATTTTGGCCTAAAGCTTAAAGGAGCAAAATCACAAAACTATAGGCCAATAATAAAAAAAAAACTATATATATATGTTAAATAGCAAGAGAAGCGGGTCACCTATAGACCCTGCATGAAAACAAATTCCAACCAAGCCCATATAAGTTTTGGTCCACTTTAATTTACTTTATTTTGCTTTCTCAAGTCTTGTGTTGACTGTATATTTTTATCTCTGTATAGTGAGCAGTGCAGGTGTTAGGAGCTCACATATGGATTACTCCTGTAATGCTCTATTCCTTATTCATTATTTTAAATCATGATGTAAAGCATACATTTTTTCTACTTCTATTGGGTCATTTTATTTTTTTTCAAACAATAGCCTCGATTCAGAGACACATTCGTCCTGACTTCCGTAGCTGTCTGTGAAAGTTTTGGTGGGTGTATGGGCCTGATGCAGAGCCTCCTCTGAACTGCCCTTAAAACCTTCCGATTGTCCGGGGCTCCCGTTTGAATCGTGGCTCAAATGTGATGCAGAGCCTCCGTCGGAATGGCTCCCTAACTGATCCGTCAATTTCACTTTACTCGGAAAGCTTTTTTTGCTCTCTCGGGTGCCTTCAATTTGATCGGGGCTCCCGGTCACGTTCACACGGGCGGCCCGTTTTTCCCTGATTTTTCCTGCCTTTTTGAACGTACCTGCTTGGTTTCCGTCGTATTTGACCTTCCATTTTGGTGGTTTGAGCAAGTATACTTACATCTCCATGGCTCTTCAGCTGCCAATCTGACTACACGCAAGCGCACATCCCTCAAACTCCCTTGGAATATGCATATGGCCACAAATGCAAATGTGACACACATGTTTTTTTTTTTTGTTTTTTTGTGGGTGTTTCCTTGTCCTTAATGCATACCTTAATCATCTAGTAGATCCTTCTTCCTTGTCCTTAATGCATACCTTAATCTCCTTGCTTGTTCCTTCTTTCTTGTCCTTAATGCATACCTTAATCTCCTTGCTTGTTCCTTCTTTCTTGTCCTTAATGCATACCTTAATCTCCTTGCTTGTTCCTTCTTCCTTGTCCTTAATGCATACCTTAATCTCCTTGCTTGTTCCTTCTTCCTTGTCCTTAATGCATACCATAATTGTTTGTGCGTTTTTCTGAATTATTGTTCCATATCTAAACCTTTGGTGTCATGGAAATGTGTGCTGATGTTGTGTGATTGTACTTTTGCAGGAAAGCCAACTCTCAAAATATGTTAATGTTTTTTATTATACAAAGTTTTTTTTTGTTTTGTTGTTATTTGTAAGGTTTTTTTGGGGGGCGGGGGTAAAACATTAACCAATATTTACATTTTTTTTTTTTTTTTTAAATTATGCCTCGGGGTCTTCGGGATGTCTTCTTTGATCTGTGAATGAAAAACAACATTAGTTTAGCATTGTTTTTTTGGTTTGGTTGGGCGTGGTTTTTTTTGGGCCCATATCCAACCGGACCTTCTGCGTGATTTCATGAAAAACACAAACTATTTTTAAAAGATTCCGCAGCATCTTAAAATAATATATAGTAAGTTTTTAGTCAATTAATTATTATTATTTCCCCCACTGGGCTGCAACTCAGTTCAGGAATTTAGGATACGTGCGCCGCCATCTTGACTCTGAAGCATCACACTTACTGAGGAGAGGAGAGTGGGATAAGGTACAGGGGGTGGGTTATAGCTGTGCTTTGCTCACACAGAGCAGAGCTGTGCTCTGGAAAAGGTTGGTAAGATGATTTGTAAGGTGGACAATCTGTATGTACAGGGTGTGGGAAATATTTAAGATAGACTCTTATTCAGAGTTAAGGTCCGCTTTAAGTGCTTTTTTTATAATAAATAATTTGGAAATGTTTCTGAATTTTAGTTTTCAAATGTAATTGTTTGCTCATTTTCTTTAGTTTAAATAAACACCACTTACAAGGTTTGGGCCGCACATTGCGTCGGGGGCGGAGTCTCCCTTCAGCCTCCCTCTGTTGCTGTTGTGAATCTGTATGGATGACAAACACACTGATATTAGAGACTGTTGTTCTTTCATGAATAGAATATTAAGTTAGGCTTCTAGGTATCAATCTACTCACCTTCCCCAGCAACCTCTTCCTCCTCGCCCCCTTCCTCACTCATCCCTTGGGATGTTCCAGCGACGTCTGAATCTACAACAATAGGGCACATGAGTATCTGTATTTAATGCATGTATTTCAACATATCTAACTATATTTCCCTTACCGGAGTCAGGTTCAGCCTCTGTTCTGCTCAACTCCCTGCCGTCAGATCCCCCCCTCCCCTGCATGCTGAGGTCCAGCGGCTCCTCCGAGTCACTTACAGAGGAGGGGGTGGCCGTTGACCCTGGCGGTGGGCCACCTACACCTTCACCTGTTTCGCCCAACACTGGGCTGCGTGTCCTGGTCCGGGTGGGGCGGAACCGTAGTTTCCATTCATGGGCTGAAATACAAACACAATCATTAAACCACGCCCAGGCGATGCCAGGGTTATAGGTGCATTTACATTTTCTACACTTACATGGAAAATGTTGGTTGAAGTACCGCCTCACCCGGGGCTTATGCCTTCTTTTTAAATCAGACCAGTGTTGGGCGATCTGGGTGAAGGTATAGGTGGTTTGGGTTCGGCGTTCTATCGCCTCCACCACCTCCAGGGCCAACGTCCGTTTGGCATAATCAGACGGCAAGAAGTCGTAGCGATTCCTCAGCATCATCTGTTAGAAAAAGAGACAAGGACACACCATTAATCCACAAAATACATTAACAAGTTTCCTGGCCTAAATCAAGTCACTTTATTAACCTCTTGCTGCCTCACATTGCCCTAGTTCTGCTATCTGCATGTAGGCTAGTTTGGAGCTGCGTACATGGGTTAAACTAAGGTGGCCTGGTCTATAAAGTGACAAACTAAGTTGTTTCAGACTATTCTTGTGTTTTTTTATTTTTTTATTACAAGGAATGTGTGCGCGCACATAAACGCACGCTCGCTCGCTCGCATACTCACATCCATGATGAGCTCGTCCTGCTCCGTTGTAAAGACGGCGGGGGACATCTTGCCTTCTTTTTCAAATTCTAGATCTGACGTTCCCCCGCGGTGACGTGCGTGCGTGCGCAGGCGCGCAACCGCAGTTGTAAAAATATTTAAAGTTCAAGGCACTCCGCTTGGTGTGGGATACCATATCAATATGGGCAGACCTAAAGGGAGCCCAAAGAGCCAGCCGCACACATGCCTCATCCTAAATAAAACACAAAAGCAGGCACAAGACACATGTAGAACATGCACCAACTAAAACGGTGGGGACTCCACAGACACAGGCACATTCCCCAAAACGCAGGAGCAAGGAGACATTAACCCATTCTCAACCACCGGCCCAAAAACCACACACGACTCCCCAGATAGCCAACCATCTATTTCAAGTGATGCAGGGGACAACACACACCCATGTGGGCGATAACCACGCCGTGGGTCCCTAACAGGCCGTTTTTGCTAAGCACAAAGCATGGCTGTTGCCAATGCTGTTTGGGTACATTATGGTGTTCTGTCCATCGAGATACTGAACAAATCAAGCGGACAGTTGTGGACCTGAAATCATATAGTTGGCCAAAAATGGACATGCGCCGGCAGCAGAGGTAAAGGCCAAATGCATTTAGAGTCGCTTTGTGACCAGCATGTAACACTTATTAGGTGTGATTTAATCTTCCCCAGCCTGCAGACAGGGGGTGGTTTCAAGAAAATACATTGGCCACAAGGTCAGCACGGATTGTGTGTGCTGGGCCACTTGGTGTACCAGTGTAAGGAGGGGTCTGCTCGTCAGAAATAGGGAAAGGTTCTGCACCCAGGTCAGTATATCGAGCAATCCTGCTTCTAATGGCAAGGTTGTGCAGGACCCCACAAGCAATAATTATTTTGATAACCTTGCCAGGCTGATACTGAAGAGAACCCCCACTGTGATCCAGACATCGGAAACGCATCTTCCACAACCCAAAGGCACGTTCCACCACAGAGTGAGACCTCCTATGGGCTGTGTTGTAGCGCTCCTGTGCCTGGGAAGATGGGTGCAGGATGGGTGTGAGCAGCCATGGTAACAAGGGATAGCCTGAGTCACCTGCCAAAATACAAAATACAAACATAAGGTGGATGCCTAAAAAAAGGTTTAGGTGTGCATAGAAACATTAGTACACAGGGACAAATAGGTGAGCTAGGTATGGTGGGAGGAATTGACATTTTTACTGAGCCTACAAACACATGCAACCTGTACACTCCTTAAAAATGTCTGCGTAATGCTACTGAGATAAGAGGGCCAGAACATAAGCCAATAGTGGAGAATACTTTCACCCATTAATTAAACCAAAAACCTTTTCAAGTTTCCAGGAAAGGTCTCACAGATTAGTGGGGTAGTGGCAAATCCACATTCAAACCTGGGGGCCAAGAAATACAACTTTAATACACATACCCAGTAACCATCCTCCAGAAATATCTCCAGATTGAAACCGTTGATAGAGGCTGGAGTTCCTCAAAATGTGCGCATCATGCGTGGACCCAGGAAAGCCAGCAAACAGACTGAAAAATTGAAGATCAGGGCCCGCCACTGCCTGAACATTGATGGAATGGCCCATCTTCCTGTTCCTGCACCAAGCAAAACACAAGTGTAATTAGTGTGAGCCATAAAAAATGTGTGAGAACCAGAAAAAAAGCAGACCCAAACCACATACCTGAACAGATATTCCTGGTCCGCAGGGGGGATGAGCGAGACATGTGTGCAATCGATTGCACCAAGGACATTGGGCATGTCGGCTATGTTATAAAAGCCCAACTTAACCGCATTCCAGGCTTCCCCTGTTTGAGGGAAAAAAATGTAATTCTGTGCCAGGGTAGCCATGCCATCCAAAAACTTGGTTAGGCTGCGGCTCAGCGTAGACTGGGACATCCCCAGGGAGAAGGCACCCAGTCTCTGGAACGAGCCGTTTGCCAAAAATTGCAGGCAGCCAACCAATTTGGTCATACCTGCAATTGCATGCCCCTTGCTTGTGGTGGGGGCTAACCATGGCCGCAGCTCGCTATACAAGGCATGGAGAGAAACACGGTTAAGGCGGGTGAGCTCGAATAGGTCAACGTCACTCATGCCATCGATGTCCAAAGGCGTGCGCTGCAGCCTGGTTTCTGCCATACTCAGAACTATCAGACGGCGTAGCTGGCGCCTTTGATGTTGACCCACAGAGGAATGCATTCCCAAATAGCACGGAGCTCCAATACGGCTGGTCAGACTTGCCGTAAGTGAAGGCTCGGCGGCCCCGTTTTATTAGGGTGTTTTCAATCGGAAATCAAGGCTCTGCATCACTGAAAAAAACGGACCAATGAACGAGGCGTCCGTTTTCCCGGGAAACAGCCTCGTGCGAGCCGACAATCGGAAAGACGGCTGAGCGCACACCTGAGCGCATAAACGCACACTAAAATCAACGTAGCACCCTTTCCTGACCCGATCAAAGGCCAAAACCAACGGGGAAACGCACGGGGGAGCTGAACGGGGAGGCTCTGCATCAAGCCATATATGCTCTTTCGATGAACGGAAGCAAATTGGAATATTTCCAAACAAAATCGGAAATTTTCCGTTCGTTCAGATAACTTCCGTTGTTGGGATGGGTTTCCGTCTGATTCAGAGAGCTGATTTCCGACGGACCACCACCCTATAAATCCGTTTAATTTCCGATCCACTTACGGGACCTTTGGGGGCTCGGATTGCTATTGTTGAACATGTTTTGCGGCTATGTGGAGGAGTCTGCGCGCCTTTAGCACCAAGTCATTGCATGTATCAGCATGGCCGAGGCCATAAATTGTATAGCAATGCATACCTGAATCAATACATTTCATGTATGCCTTATAGATGCATTATAATGCTGACCTAAATTAGTCCTTAGCATGTAAACATTTATTTTTCCACACATCCATATAATTGCTATATTTTTTAGACTTATGTCCTTTGTGAATTATATTTGGATTGTTGAACTTGAATCTTAGAGGCCGATTCATTAATAGCGCCAGGTAGCGACAGATGAGCGCCAGTAGCGTTATTTTTACAGCGCACGCTAGTATTCGCTGTGCTTGGCCGTTGTTCGGCTGTTGACAGCGACTCAGTCGGTGTGCGGTAATGTTGAATACGGGGTTAGAAGTCGCTGTTTGACAGGTTTCGCGCTGTATGGGAGCGCATGACAGCGAACGGCTATAGCGAACGGCTCCCAGCATATTCATTAACAAATCATGCTCCAAAAATTCTCACGCTGTGAAATGCTTGTTTAAACCCCAGAGCGCTGGCGGCGATGGGTTAAAAGTAGTTTTTTAACCCCCAAACAACCATCTTTTTTGGAAAAAAAAACATGCTTTTCTAAACATTTTGTAATATGAATACATTAATATCAGACCTCTAATATCAATTCTGCACAATTTTTTTTTTTTTTTACCTTAAAAAAAAAATCTAACATTGCAGAAGTGGTCCCAAAATATTTGACATTTAAAAAAAATTAAAAAAAAATTAATAGCAATTAATTATGAATATTTAAAGATTGCTCCATTGAAATGCATTGGAGAGCGCCAGGTAGCGAGAGGTCATACCTGTCGCTGTTCAAGGTCGCTCACTGGCGCTGTGGGGTGAGGCTGGAATAATGATGAATGATTCGCTATCTGGCGCTCTGTCATTCGCTAAGCAGGATCGGCTTGATAAATGTGTGATTGCGGAGGGGAGCCGGCATTCTCGTGGTGGTGAGCGTCATTACCGTTCGCACACCATTCGCTACCTGGCGCTATCCCTTGTTAAATAAGGGCCTTAATTTGTTGTAGGAGTTATTGTTTTAGTTGGTTACCTTTGCTTTGTGTAATTATTTTATATTTGGTTGCAGGAACTGCAAGATGTGCCACTCGCCCTTGCTCCTGATGCCCGTTCTTTGCCTGCAGAATGCGGGCCAGGGGTTCTCTAATCGGGGACTATGCAAAACCCGGGCCGTGGTGGCCGAGGGCCCTCTGGCTTTTGAAGTCCAGATTTAGGTGTTTGGACCATACAGGGGAGGGGCACTGCAGTATGACCCCAACAAGGTTATACCAATATTTTAATTTACGTTTTTTAACAGGGACCACACACGTGCCAGAGTGGCACAACTGAGTGTCAGGGTCCTTCAGTTGGTGGGCGAGATGCAGGAGCTGCGCAACTCGTTGGGGACCACAGATGAAGAATAATGTTCTGTGGCCTGCCATTGCTATGTATTTTGTTTTTTATAGTTGTAAAAATGTAAAATTTTCCAAATTTTGATACATTTTATATTTTATGATGGCATCCCCAAAAAAATGTTACAGTGTCATTTCATTTACAAAATACATTAACACAAAACTAATGGGCCCAGAAATATTTAAAGATGAATATTCACATGACCGAGAAGTGGTTTGGGTGAGCTTTAAGGGGCCAAAAAGGAAGATGGAGGATAGTGCTAAGTGATTTAGCTAAACATTGTAGTAGAAGTGAGGGTCGCAAATATGTAGGCGAGCACTTTAATGAGTTAAGTTTGTAGTGCGCAGGCGCAAGATCGTAAGGATTCCGTCTGGACGATTATTTTTTTTTAAATGGAAACAGAATCTATCGGGAAACGTAAAGGATTCGTTGGAGGATACGATGGGAAAAGGGCAAAAACGAAAGCCTACGTTGTAACATGTGGAAATGAAACGGAAAAGTCTGGATGGAAAATGACATCCTCATAATTCGTAATCTGCCGTACGAACGGACGGAAACTTTACAGAAGGTTTTCAATGCATGCATAGAATCGCTCGCACGCTCATACGAGAACGGAAACATTTCACAAAAAAAACAGATCGGAACTAAAATGGAAGTTTTTTTGTGTCTCTCTGAATCGAGGCTATTGTTTAACTTTATAAATAATGCCTGTCGGGGATTTAGTTACAGTATCATGATATTAACTGCTGTAATGCTCTCTTCTTTCAACTCATGCATTATTTTTAATCTTAAAGAAAAGCATAAGATTTACTGATACTACTGTGTCATTTTTTAAAACATTGTTTAACGCTATAAAATAAAATTAGATGGTGGGATAAAGTGGAGGAACAGAAGATAAAAGAAAACCAGTGAATTATTTCTTATCATAATTATTTATAAAATGAAAAAAAACAAGGAAAAAAGTAGCATTTAAGGGGATTGTTAGGGATTAACACTAAAAAGCCTTTGCCTCAGCACACTCCCACTGTATGAAGTGGTGGGTGGTGTCTGTACTTCAAAACCTAAAGTATTGAAAAACTGGACCCTGACAAAGCTTCTCTGGGGAAGGAAAGAATACAGATGTGTCCTTTCTAAGCTTTTCTCATGACTAGATATATTGTGAGATTATGAGCTTTTCACAACAGTTTCTGTGATAGTCTATTCTAAGATGTTATCTAGTATGTTCTAATGGCTACAACAGCCAGCAGGGCATTGTTTCATTGCTTCATTTATGTAGAGCGCTATTTACTGTCATACGCCTTGGAGTGGCTGCATCTAATTCTATTTTGGCGCTGCTGTTTTTACAGAATGGCGCTGCAAGTCCAAAAGCCTGATGTTAAATAATGCGCTTGGATTGGTGCACTAGATATTGGATGGCCTGTGTCAGTGCCTGTCGGACCCATATGCTGATTAGAACAGCGCCAGTAAACGCCACTCTGTTCTGCTAAATTTTAGGTGCTGCCCACCGTAATTATTAATCTTACTCTAAACAAAGGGGACAAACTCTACAGTATATTTCGGCCATGTTCTAGTTGTTGGGCTACAAAGTACACAATGGTTAAAAAAATACGCTGTAAAAAAAGATTTTAAAAGAAAATAATAACATTTTAAAAAGTCTTGTGTTTACATTATTGACAAGTTGACAATGCTAATTATGTACAAATAATTGGCAAAAAACTCTCCTGTACAGTTCTTCTTATTGTAGTCTATGCCCATAGTCACTGCACACTATATAGCACTGCTGATAAATTTGTTTCCTAAATCATGCACTACTGTGATGACAATATTGGCACTGGCTCTGATGCTTGATTTTCTGGTAGTTACTAAATGGATGCCATAAGATATTTTCAAGCAAATATAAGGGTGGACACATCTGTAGGTTTCTCTTGTTGTTAGTGCAACTGCTTGAAAGCTTTAGATTTAAAGCATATCAACAGACAACAACAACTATAGGTCTATTGGCTTAGCACTGCAGTAGAGGGCATTCTGATTTGGCCCACTTCATATACAAGCCTAACACCAGGGAGGAAGTTTACATCATCATGTGACCACTTTTCATCAAACTAAAATCAGGGAAGCACTTTTGCTCCCTGAAAGAGAATACAGAACACATGAGGAGGAGCTTCCCCCCAGAGGCCATTTGGACGCTTAACCAAGATGATCTCAAAAGGTTTCCAGCGTTGACACCTAAAACATGCTCAGTAAATTTGCTTTCCATAGTACATACACTGTATTTGTTATTTCAACACACACATTGATTATGGATATACTGTATAATCTAAGAGGCCGATTCATTAATAGCGCCAGGTAGCGACAGATGAGCGACTGTAGCGTGATTTTTTCAGCGCCAGCCAGTATTCGCTGTGCTTGGCTGGCGTTAGCTTGATGACAGCGACTCAGTCGGTGTGCGGTAATGTTGAATACGGGCTGGGGGGTCGCTGTTTCACAGGTCCAGCGTTGTATGTGAGCGCCTGACAACGAATGGCCAGAGCGAACGGCTAGCTTCATATTCATTAACAAATCACGCTCCGAATTTGCTGTCGCTGTCCATTCCTTGTTTAAACCCCAGAGCGCTGGCGGCGATGTGTATTAACTAGTTTTTAACCCCTAAACAACCATATTTTTTGAATGTAACATTATACATGTTTTTAGAATCATTTTGTAATATGAATACATTAATCTCAGACCTGTTAAATCAATTCTGCACAAATTTTTTTTTAATTTTTTTTTTACTTAAAAATAAATCCTAACATTGCAGAAGTGGTCTCCGAATTTTTGACATTAAAAAAAAAAAAAATAAATAATACCAATTAATTATGAATAATTATAGATTGCTCCATTGAAATGCATTGGACATCGCCAGGGAGCGACAGCTCATACCTGGCGCTGTGAGGGAATTTGCAGCGGCGCTGTTCGGTCCAGGCGGCTTCATGATGAATGCCGCGCTAGCCGTCGCTCTCGCCGGCGCTAGCCTCATTTTGCTTGATAAATGCGTCATTGTGACCGCCGCCGGGCGTACTTGAGTCGGTAGTCGCCGTTAGCTGCCGCTACCTGGCACTCGTCAGACACTACCTGGCGCTATTGCTTGATGAATAAGGGCATTAGTATAGGGGTCATCTGTATTGGTTGTACTGCCCTATGTGATCCTCTTATACATATACAGACCTTTAATATATTATTCTGACTGACATGCATTGTATGTATGTAGGTACTTGTAACATGTGTTAATCTCTATCTACAGACAGTCACAAAGCACATTTTTATTAGTCAGTATGGTTACGTATGTGACAAATAACATGATATAGCAGTAGATACGTACCGCTGCTCAGTATTGCTCTTGCGGTGCTTTTATAGGAAATAGGGAAACCCAAACAGAGATGCCTCCCCACTGCTGGGTAAGCCAGCCAACAGATGCTTTTCTTGGGCCACATACATACCCCCTCCCCCCTTTACCACAACATAGATGAGATAGACGCGACAATAGGGTGTCGGTGTACAGAAAGTTTTACACAACACCCATGGCCAAATGCCTGCCCCAGGAAAAAAAGTTGATCAGTGGTGGGATGCAGTAGGAAGGCTCTCCTGAAACATGAAAGCAGGTGAGAAGTCACAGGTCTACCATTAGTGCTCCCCCCGAGCAACTGGGTTCTATATATGGGGTCCTGACTTAACTGTACTGATTTAATTTGTGTAGATGTGTTAGTTTTAAATCTTTGAGTCCAGCTTGTGAACTAATTAGAGTTTCTTAGGACATGGATAAAAGATCAGTGTACAGGGGTGGTAACTACTGTAAATGTACCCAGAGGTGGGATTCTAATTTTTAACTACCTGTTCTCTATATATAAAGTTGTCAAGTGATGCACACATTTATATTTTTATAATAAATGTTTGCATACAATCTAAAAAACAGCAAACTGTGTAATACTCTTAAAATGTGTCTAAGCAATATTAAGGGATAGTATAACCTATTTGTGCCAGTTCTTCTCGGTTCTGAGAACTGCTACAATTTTAACAACTGGTTCTGCAGAACTAGGGAGACCCTGTTGAATCCCACCCCGGATGTACCCCCACCACCACCACATTGGGCAGGTGGGTGACAAATTGACCTCACAATTCCTCCTGGGCCCCAGGGGAGAGGATGAGGAACAATCCCCAATGCTGAAAGGCTTTCCCAAGCTTTAGGGGGCATCAGTTTCCCCATGCTTGTTGCTTGGCCCATGTGCCTTGGAAAGTATGACTTCATACTATATTATTTTTAATATAGAATCAATTTGTAGAATTATTTTTAGTTTCACTAAACACTACCGATCCCTAACTAGTGCTATTCTATTTTTAGCCTAAACTAACTACTCAGAGGAAACATTTGTCCCAATTTTTACAGATCTAGTTTTAGCTAACATCTTTATATGGCTGTGGGTATCAGCAATACTCGGAGGCAATTATCTGAACACATAGAAAGCAATATAACATATCCCTAATGAAGCTTTCTGACAGATAAGCTTTTCAGTGACTAACAAATAATGTCAGCCGTACTGTAACCAGTCCCTGGAGGTTATCTGCACACCATTTCTTCAAACAATATATATTCTGTAAGTGCTTCCATACTGAGCTTGGCTTTTAGAGTATGGGAAAACTTTCTGGAAATGACCTTTGCGCGAATACACAGCATGTCTTTAAATTCCTGTTACTGCTCATATTTTTCTAATGTGAATACCTGCTTGCCAGACTTGACATTTTAACCAAACACATAAAGTTTAAACAGCCCAGGGAAAGCTCCTCAACTATCAACCGCACTTCCATTGTTCTGTGGATTTGGCTCGGCATTCCTGGCAAGGGTATGATATAGCGAAGATTAAGCTGCGCTAGCTCCCTCGCTATTAGCACATTATAAAAAGGCTGGTTGCAACCTAATTAGGAAATGTTTCACTAAGCCCAGTGTAAATGTTTGGATGTTTGCACATTACAGAGTGTGGCCCGTGTCACCATAGTAAATGGAAATGCCTCAATGAGCTGGTGACCTACACAGAGTAGTGGAGTGGGGGATTATTCTTCACTTTGTGAACTGTGTAACTTTAGACTCTGTCTCATTCTCAGGCAATCGACTCAAATCCACAACTTATTATAACTTCATTCTGGCCGCCCTTTCAAGCAGATGGACAAAGAACTATATAAAAATATTTGGTTGCAGTTGGGGTTGACTTGATCCTATTGAGTCATAACTATGAATACAGAAAGGTGGAATTGGCTACATTTAGCTCAGGGGCTGGCACAAGCAACTGTATCACAGTAAGTGCAAGCCATGTGTAATGCACAGTCGATGGTCACATACCTCAGGGTGTGGTTGTTGAAACGTGTCAACAAGGCAGAAGTCTGAGTCTGGTGCTTGGGTTGGGCCATTCAATGGTTGCCGTCTGAAACCAGGAACTCCCAAGTAGTGTCAGCAGCAAGGCTAGGGGATAACCTAGGATGGGGTGAGGATGCTAAGGGTGCAGGTGATCCAAATGCAGAAGCTGGCTTGGCGAGTTTGGCAACTGGGGTTGACAGCAGATGAGGTCATATGTAGCAGGGTTGGCAACAGGACTTGGCAGCAGACATGGTCAGACTTGGCAGGGTCAGCGAAAGGGCTTGGCACTAGACGTAGTCCAATGCAGCAGGATCAGCAACAGGGCTCGCAGCAGACAGGACTGGACTGGCAAAGGGGCTTGGGACAAAATGTGATCAGATGTGTCTGGGCTGGCAACTAGGCTTGGCAGCAGATATAGTTTGGTGTGGCTGGGTCGGAATCAGGGCTCGGCAGCAGGCTTGGTCAGACGTGGCAGGGTCACCAACAGGGCATGGCAACAGACATGGTCAGACGTGGCAGGGTCAGCGAAAGGGCTTGGCACTAGACATAGTCCAATGCAGCAGGATCAGCAACAGGGCTTGAAGCAGACAGGACTGGACTGGCAAAGGGGCTTGGAACAAAATGTGATCAGATGTGTCTGGGTTGGCAACTAGGCTTGGAAGCATATATGGTTTGGTGTGGCTGGGTCGGAATCAGGGCTCGGAAGCAGGCTTGGTCAGACATGGCAGGGTCACCAACAGGGCATGGCAACAGACATGGTCAGACTTGGCAGGGTCAGCGAAAGGGCTTGGCACTAGACGTAGTCCAATGCAGCAGGATCAGCAACAGGGCTCGCAGCAGACAGGACTGGACTGGCAAAGGTGCTTGGGACAAAATGTGATCAGATGTGTCTGGGTTGGCAACTAGGCTTGGCAGCAGATACAGTTTGGTGTGGCTGGGTCGGAATCAGGGCTCAGCAGCAGGCTTGGTCAGACATGGCAGGGTCACCAACAGGGCATGGCAACAGACATGGTCAGACGTGACAGGGTCAATGTCCAAGGCTAACTTGAACAAAGTAGACTGGGGCAGCACACGCGCTGAGCAATGGGTCAGCAGCCTGAAGGCCGCTTTTGATGTTGCAACAGGATGATGTCAGCATTGCCTAGCAGCGCCAGGAGCCAGAGGTTGAGCAGAGCCACGTCATTTCTGGAAAATAAGCCACAGATGAGAGAGAGACACCACCTAGTGGTTGTCAGGCAGCATCAAACCCGGGGATAGCAGCGGAAACATCTGTGAGGCAAGTTATTAGCCTGTAGAATGCCAAGTTGGCAAGAGTCATATCTCAACCTCCTTCTGCTGAAATTCAGACTAAATACAACATACTGAACATTGAATTTAGTAAATTCTGATCCCTCTCTGTGTCTGCCCTTGTGCTCCAGTTCTTACATTGTCCACTCTGAATAATTTTTGGTTGGATACATATACTCGATCCAAACTGGAGGGGTGAGAATATTTTAAGAAGTCTCTCATGTATGGAGTCCAAATTGATTTCAAATGAATGAAAAGCTTGTATCCAAGGGATTTAAACATTAAATATGATCTTAGTTGCTTTATTGATAATAGTTAATAGATTATAGATACCCCATGTATCATTTTGGTTTTAAATAGTTTTTAGACTTAGACTATATATTTAGACCCTTTTATTGCTCTTGTGAATATTGTTTTTAATTATCTTTATAATTATTGTACAAGGCTTAACCTGGAACAACAACCCCACCCTCTTCAAACACATGACCCTGTAAAGTGGTCAGTTTTACTAAGGGGGTTATTTAAGAAGGGATAGCGCCAGGTAGTGCCTTGTAGCAGCAGATAGCGTCTGGTGAACGTCGGGCGCTGTACACAAAAGCACATTTATGAAAGCGAATCTGGTGACATGTATTAATTCAGGCGGCTCAGTGTATAGCGCTGTGTTCTAGGCTCAGGAGCGCCATGTAGTACCTGTTGCTCTGTAGCGCTCTCTCCCATACATTTCAAAGGTGCTTCATCAGTTATGTATAAATAGCGTGTTTTGCAATTTCATTTTTTTTTTTTTTTTGCTCAAATCATTGTGTGACCTCTCCTGGCTGCAAACAAATACTTTTATACATTTTTTTTTTTACTTTTTATATTTGTATGCAGAATTATATGTACAGGTCTGGCACTAAAGTGTTATTGTCCCAGTGTTAAAACAATGTCATTCCATGTGTTTTCGCTTTGTTACTGGTGGATATGTGCTCAAAAACAGACCGTGATCACACAGCGTCTGGCGCTCTATGCTACAGAGCCCAGCGTTAGAACGCAGATGGTGTGTGTGTGTCTAGTGTTTTGTTAAATATGGTGTGGAGCACCGAGGGCCGGATGCACTGAGCTGGAGCTACCTCTCGCTCGCTGCGCTATACTGTTGTTACAGTGCCTAACACACATCACATTCATCAATGTCCAGGTTAATAGAGCGACTGAGACGCTCTCTTACAGCCACCGATACCCGCTTACAGCGTTTACAAGCAGTCACTCTAAACGCCACTGTACAGACACTCATCTGGTAATATGTGGCGTTAGTAGTGAATCAGCCTCCATGTGTCCCACTTTGAGTCCCCCCCCATCAAAAATAATCAGTTTAAATGGAGCTCTGTGAGGCTATATACTGACCGTGAACTCCTAAAGTTGAGGAGTATGCTTAATCATGAAACATCACATATGTAAAACCACAAAATGTAAACTTGCAAACAAGTACATTTACACATATAAGCACAAAGCCAACCCCTCCTCAACCTTCTCCCATATGTATCTAATGCAGTTTCTTCAAAGGCACTGTAAACCCAAAAATTAAAAAAAATCTCTCCTCCCCGTAGCAGCTTCGAAACCTCCTGGTCTCCGAGAATGAGGGGCGTAGAGAGTCCAAAAATTCTTAGGGCCATGACCAGCACTCACTGTAGGTCGTAGCCCCACTTGTGCCTATGCACAGCCCTTTCTATTAATTCCAATAGAGGGGGTCTGTCAGGCAGTTCATTGGAATACCCTCTTTACTGCAATAAATGGATCAGTGACTGATGTGAACGTTGGAACCCCATTCTCAGAAACTGGGAGGCTTGTTTTATTTGTTTTTTTGTCTTGGTTTAGTTACCCTTTAAAGTCCTTTATATAGTTTTGAAAACAACATAGGCCCAAAAGGAGTGGGGTAGAATGGGCATATGCATAACCCCCTAAGAAGTCCACAATTTGGGTAAAAAGTTCATCCCTGATGACAACATGTTCACTGTACTTCTAGCATTTATGGAGAAGTGTGGGATTGTAGACTGGGCTTTCAATGGGTATTTTTGCAAATGGTGCCCCAAAGATATGCCTAGGGGTGGGGGATGTAGTGGCACCTAGGTGCTGCAGTACTAAATTGACTGGAGGTCTGCTTTAAACATTAGGGACCATTAAACTACATACTATTCTAGATAAACACAGTCTGTTTTAACAACACAATTTATTTATTAAAGGCTCATTGAGTACCTATCTTTTACCTTACCCTTTTTCCTCTGCAGAGTGTCCACATATCCAGAATGTCATGCCGTTGTCTTGCTGAAGATAAAGGACCCTTTTATAAATAAGTTCTGAGTGCAAGGTGTTAATGGTGCTTGAGGTTTTCACCACCTTTCTTAAGCTGTCAGTCAAAAGACAAGGTCTGTGACATCAACACGTGTCATGTCATGATGTAACAGAGCCTGACTGTATTCCCTGTAATTACTCACCGGTACACTGGTCAATAGGAGCCTCTCACCCTCCCACCAGGGAATGGAGCAATGAACCTCAAGCCTTCAGTGAATATGTTCAAATATCATATACAATGCAAAACACACTTTCTTCCTCATCCTTCCCTGTCTCGATTTGAGTGCAGAGCTTTTTCTT
This sequence comes from Gastrophryne carolinensis, assembly GCA_027917425.1. Classification (NCBI taxonomy): domain Eukaryota; kingdom Metazoa; phylum Chordata; class Amphibia; order Anura; family Microhylidae; genus Gastrophryne; species Gastrophryne carolinensis. Next base: position 374,983,739 of record CM051237.1, on the reverse strand, counting down.
AGCACAGCGGGGCTTCGAGATATCTCCAATTAGCATCCCAGCAATCACTGCTATTAAGGAGGATCAGGAAGCCCCAGGAAGCCAGGGGGACCTACTGAGAGCAAAATGATTGAATGTATAAGTAAGGATCTTCTTTTGCATAAAGCCTTCAATCTAATGTTTTTTTATATCAAGGCAATTGACACAGAGGAAACAGGGCTTACTATGGGATGTGTTCGACATTTCCTCCTGCTTGCACCATGTTTATCACTGTAGGAAATTCAATAAAGAGTTGCACTGTCACACTGGTAGGTAAGTAGCACTTAGCTTTTTTTTTTTACGGCAAAAGTACAAAATAGAAGTTTGTGGACACATATGTATGTTCAGAGATGCATTGTTGTCCTAGAAGAACTAATGTAATACATTGCTAGGACCCAGGGAATATTGCAGTTGGCTGCACAGCTTTGGGGCTGGCAGGACTAGGCATAGCCCCCAGTATACAGCCCACCTCACCCAGAGTCTGTGCCAGATTTCACTCATTTATCCTCTAACACCACCCAATTCTATATCCCCTGTTTCCCTTTAACCTCTCTTCTCATACCCAGCTAAAGCTGACATTAAATGACTATCTGGAAAGCACATTGGGCATAGGGTTTAGCAGTTCACGGGCTGGTCTGGACCAATAAAATTCCAGGCTGATTTTTGGCCCCAGTCCGGCAATTGGATGTAGTAGTAGCAAACATTTGGAGTGTTTATTAATTGTAGGGGCACAACACCCTAAATTGAACGTGCTTCCCTCCGTTTCCTTGTCTTTCAGTCTTCTATATTCCTCTGCACTTGTTGACGCAAATAATGTTTTCTGGTAAGCCAATTCAGTGCATTTCTGGTAAGCACCAAATTACACATAGAACGCTGTTTGATGGGGCACCATGAACAGATACACACTGCAGTACTGCACTACTATTGGAGGAGGTGCGTGCTGCTATCTTCTGTTCCTGTTAAATGGAGCACAGCTAGGAAAAGTTGAGTATTGTATCTGGGATACAAGTTCAGCTTGCTTTCTGAAATATCAAAATTTCTTGAGTCTAAATTTGCTCTTCAAATCTAAAAAAAAATTTTGTCTGAAGCTGTTTTACATTTACTACCTTAACACTACAACTACATGCCCCATTTTAAATTCTTCATTTGCATATCTGAGCTAAAAAAGATATAAAAAGATACTCACTATGACTGGAATATACAACTGTTTAAAGTGTGTAGAGTTGTAAAAAAGAGAGCTTTATGCTTCAGTCACTGTGATATCGGAGTAGAGTACAGAGTACAGCTCTGCAATGTGCCAAACACCAGGAACTACTGGATGGCCAACTTGAGATCAAAGCTGGATGTTCTCAGTGAGTATGTAAGATGCAGATCTGGTCATATCTGCACTGGGAGATCGAGGGTAGTATCTTTTAATACTTGCCCCTGGGACACCCCGATCGGGGGTGCCCCACTGTGTGAAACCCCCCAGGTCATCCTTTCTCACTTACCCTTCCCTGGACCTACGACGCATGCGCAGCCCCCTCGTCCAATCAGCATGCTCGGATCCGCTCAAGCCCCTTCGTCCAGGAGATCTAATGTGAGTGTATCCGTGTGCGCTGGCGGCCACATCCCTGCCACAAATGCCAAATGCACGCACCCTGCTAAAGGTATAGCTGGGATGCACATGCACCGTTGGCCGGGGGACGGGGATACGTTTTCGAGTGACCTGGGGGGTTTCACACAGTGGGACACACCCAATCGGGGTGCCCCAGGGGGAGCGAGTATGCCTGCCCTGGAGTCACATAAGATCCAAGGTGAGTTTTGGTCCTCCACCCTGTGACGACTAATTCTATAAAGATCCCAATCCTACATGGAAGACTGATTCAGAGGGCTGCTTCTTGTCCGCTGTTACAAATAGATTTGGGCCTCATAAAGATGGGAAGAGCCTCTAACTCAGCAGAGTGCAAAGATCGGAAGTGCCAGAAGGAGCCTGCTGACAGCTTCTTGGCCTGATTTTTAACAGCTTCAGTATAAACACCACACTCCTTCTCCCAGGGGAAGGGGGGGGGGGGTCATAGAATTCTAAAGGATGGAATTGCCATTTAACACGGTAGAAAAAAATGTAAAAGGGCACCTACCTGCTGTTGAGCTGCACACTATCAGTTTCACATTATCTTTCCCTTCCAACAGAGAACAGAGATAAGGATGATAATGGCAACAGTGGTTCAGCCTCCGATGCCCGGAGGGGGCCATGTTTTAAGGAGTTCCAGCTGCACTGGTACACAGCCAGGAAAGGAAAACTCATCAGGAGGCACGCTTTATATGCCCCCTCCTCTCACTTCTGAGGAGGACTACAATGAACTCGCACATAAATGTCAGAAGGAGTAAAACAACGTTCAAAGGAAACCTCTGAAATGTATGATTGACATTCATTAGCCAGGAAAAGAACTAGTGCTCACAGTGCTGGGCGAGCAACTAATCATCATCAGCAGCAAGATCAGAAATACATATGAAACATCTGGTCAATGGAAAATAAAGGAAGAGCCATATTTTTCTCTTATACAATAGCAACCAGGTCACTTATTTATTTATTTATAATGATACTATACTGTAAAGATATTTCCTATTGACTGGTGCCAATGGACATGAAGCAGGCCTATACATTTATGGAGGACCCGTTGCCATATCCTTTATTTCCAGTTATTTCTTGTTAGGATGGCCGGCCACTGGGATGAATCAAAATTTTAACTAACATCCCCTCAATTGCTCCCCCCATGAAAAGTGCCTTTTGGCAATTTTTCTAATGCTTTACTCTGCTCCCAGCTGCCTCTTTTAATGTTCCCCTCCTTTAGTCATTGCTGCTGTTGTAAGTGGCAGGGGATGTCATTGCTGCACCCATCTTATATTGCTCTCCCAGGGATTTTCCCTCTAAGGCACTCCACCCATTTCATGAATGAAATCTGGCCAGGGACCAGACTTCCAGTAAACTCCCTCAGGGTCTACCCAGGAGGCGTGCAAGAATATTGTACGGCCAACAAAGAGGCAGTTTGCTAGGCGAAAATATTCATTTCCAGTTCTACACCCAAAGGAAGGAGGTTCTTGCTAAATTTATTTAACAAGTGCAGTGGATTTTGGCCCAAATTAATGCTTAATGTTAATTGTTCATTTTGTTGCTCCCAATGGTAAAACTAAATGTGGCGGGGCCCTGGTGTAAACATTGAATGGGGCCCTTCACAGCTCATACAGTAATTTTTTTTGTCTTTTAACTCAATTAGATGCAACTAGACAACTAAGGACTGAGAAACAAGTGGTGCTTCCTTTCTCTAAATAATGCCAGGTACCTGTAACCCCTGGTTGTTCCTTATGGTCTCCTTCACCAAAACTCAGCTGTGTCTCTCTGGAATAGCTTGCTACTCACATTATAGCATGCAGTGCCAACTCTCTGGTTACTACACTATGGGGGTTATTCAAGAAGGGATAGCGCCAGGTAGCGCCTCGTAGCGGCAGGCAGTGTCTGGTGAATGCTGGGCACTGTACGCAAAACCACATTTATGAAAGTGAATCTGGTGAGCGCCTTGTAGTGTCCGATGTATTATTACAGGCGGCTCAGCATATAGCACCAGCGCTCTAGCTTCCAGAGAGCCAGGTATTACCTTTCGCTCACTGTCGCTCTCCCATACATTTCAATGGCCGCTCATTTGCTTGTGTTTAAACAGCGTGTTTGACATTCTGTATTTTTTTTTCTTCAAATCATTGTGTGAACTCTCCTGGCTGCAAACAAACATTTTTAGAAACTTTTTGAATTTTTATATTTTTATGCAGAATTGTCATTACATGTCTGGCACTAAAGTGTTAATGTCACAATGTTAAAACAATGTCATTCCATGTGTTTTTGCTTTGTTACAGGCGTATATGTGTTCAAAAACAGACTTTAATCACACAGCGTCTGGCGCTCTGTGCTATAGCGACCAGATTTAGAGCGCTGAGCACTGTGTGTGTGTCCTTTTTTGATAAGCTGAGAGTCGGTCACACTGAGCTGGCGCTACCTTTCGCTCTTTGCAGTGCTGTACTGGTGTTACAACATACGCGCCCAACATACATCATATTCATTCATCAATGCCGGCCAGGTTACTACAGTGACTGAGGAGCTATGTTACAGCACCTGATACATGTTTACAGCTAGTGGTCGCTCTAAGTGCCGTTATACAGACACTCATCTGCCAATACCTGCCATTAGTAATGAATCAGCCTCCACGTTGTTGTGCTTGTGTTACAATTTTACTGCAATTTGATTGTGAATGTAATTGATCGCAAACGATATCGCCGCAAAAATGGCCATTTTTCTTGTGTGTTAAAATGAAAACGCTTCCTCAAATACAGGCGCACCTTGCTTTATCAAATAATTTGATGGCCTGCAAGCAAATATCTATATTAACTTACTATTTACTGTGAAAGTGCTCTTAGCAGTGATCAATGGCTTTTACTGTGGTGCTATCACAAGCGGCATTTAAAGAGGAACAGCTAAAAGACTCCAGGGCTGTCCGAGTTCCACTTCCTTGAAGCATTCCCGAATTGTGTGAATCCCCACCGATCGCCAGTTTCACTCACCTTCTTCTGGAGTCCTCGCCACGCCTGTGTGTTCTGGTCGCATCCCTGCTCACCTCTAGTCACGCGTGTTCTTGGCCTTTCTGAGTGGCCAGCGTGGGCACACAGCCAATCAGCGCCTGAGCCTGCACCGTGGCAGCGGAAGGAAGGTGAGGGAAATGGGGCCGCCTGGGACAGTACACAGACAGAGGAACAACATACCGGAAAGTGAAATTCCTGGGTGTTGTTCCTCTTTTAGAGTGCTGTTAGTTGCAAACAAAACCTGGGATGTGTCTAAACAGAGCTGTATTGCTTATAATTAATATGCACAAAATGGGGCATCCCAAATAGGTTTGCTCTTGGGGCACGGAACAAGACCTTATATTGTCAAAATCTCAGGTTTTGTTCCCCTTTAATACCTCTGATATCTTTACTCTTATTTTAGTATAGAAATGCAAAGATGGGCAATTTTCTGTTCAATATGTTTTTATTAGGAAGAAACAGAACACAGGGCTCCATGACATAGCAAGCAACAATCTTAGCGTACATCACCTATAAAATAATATGTAGACAACATATAAAGCTAGCAGCACCCCATTCAACCCTCCCCCAGCTCAATACCCATGTCAAATGTGAGCGATGCTGACTAAGATCTCCCTGCGGGACATCAACCGGGCACCCCCAGGATAGCTCCCTCCTTCGCCCGATTCTGGCTAGGCCCGGCCGAGTGGGACCCCCAAGGGGGGCGTCCCCCCGTCGGTCTGGTTACGCTTCTTGGAGGGGGAGGTGCTTCCAAGTCACATGGGCACATGTTCACCACCATGCAAAAGCCCCGTACTCTTCCTCCCCCTTTTTTTTTTTTTTTTTTGTGTGCGCAACAAAGAATTACAAAAGAAAAAGGAAGAAGGAAAAGAAGATAAAGATAAAATGAAAAAAACACACAGCAGGGAGGGAGGGAAAGGGAAGAAGGGGGGAAGGGGAAAACTAAGCAAACTGAAAAATGTTGCTCCTCAACCGTTCCCAGGTGGTGGACGAGGGGGGGGACATGTCCCCGGGGGGGGGGGGGGGGGGCGGAGAGCGGCGGGCGGAGTGTATGTTGGGGAGGGCCTGGCGGTACCGAGCCACCCTCTTTGCGCTTTAGATGGGCAATTTTCTGAGCCTCATGAGAGCTTCATATGTTAAGGTGAAATGATACAGGGAGAACACATGACGTGTTATCAAGCAATTATTATTAATATTGTTTATTTATAACGCACCATCTTAGTTTGTGGTACAGCTCAATGTTATATAAGGTTTAAAAACACAAATGACATTGTTTATTGTGATTGGTATAAGGTATATATATAAATATATGCATTTACTTTGAGCTTTTGGGCATTGTGTGCCAAGCTAAGCCTTGGTAGGCTTCATGTTTGTGTATTTGTAAGGCATTTTTGGGCATTAGCAGTAAAAAGTCTATTCCTGTTTGCTCTTGTCTCTGTGGGGTTTCTCCTGGTAGCTTTAGAAATGTTCCCACAGTTATACTGAGTCAATACGTATGAGCAGTGATAAAGAAATACTTCTCTGAGGTTAATACCTGACTGCAGGCTTTAAGGTGAGTATCTTTTTATTGTGGAACAATGGGGACCATGGCAAATATTTGGTGAAGCCAGTGTGACTTCCGGTGTGCATTGCAGCCTGCATCCCGGTCAGCTTTTTAGCGATAACACACACAAAAACGCCTTTGTACTACATTTACAGCCCAAAAATCCCCTGTACATGTGATGGCACAATCTATGCTAAAGATTTCACAATTTTTTCTGCATAGCCCATAGGGTTCTGTTGTTTCCAAACTAATATACTTACCTCCTTGGAAAAATGATGTGCCTAACCTGTAAAAATGCCTCATCACAGGTACCAGTAATTTTGGGGGCAAAGTTAAAAAAATAAATAGCTCACCGGGATGGAGGTTGCAATCCACACTGGCTTCACCAAATATTTAGCATGACCCTCTATGAGAACAGTTACTGTAGATGCTGAGGGAATTAAATGCAAAATGCCCCGTGACGTATGTTTTTTACCCGGGGTAACTGCTTAATATAATGTTTATTTACATAGGCTGTGCAGTGTGCCGTGAATTCTTTTTGTCCCTTTCTGGCTCCCTTAGTATAGCTGTGAGGCAAGTAGCTGCTCCCTTCTTCCCCTCTCCCTCAGCCATTTTGGCATCCAAGCAGTACAAACCTGCTGCTCCCTTCTGTAGTTACAGTCTTTTTACCTGCTGCTGCCGTATGGGTTACATCTCAAGTTTTCCTGCTGTATTGAACATACATGTCAAGATTTCTGCTGTAAGAAGAAGATCATGTACTGAAATAAAGCTTTTGAAACTTAGAGGCCGATTCATTAATAGCGCCAGGTAGCGACAGATGAGCGACAGTAGCGTTATTTTCAGAGCGCCCGCTAGTATTCGCTGTGCTTGGCCGTTGTTCGGCTGTTGACAGCGACTCAGTCGGTGTGCGGTAATGTTGAATACGGGTTTAGGAATTGCTGTTTGACAGGTTCCGCGCTGTATGGGAGCGCATGACAGCGAACGGCCATAGCGAACGGCTCCCAGCATATTCATTAACAAATCACGCTCCAAAAATTCTCGCGCTGTGAAATGCTTGTTTAAACCCCAGTGTGCTGGCGGCGATGGGTTAAAAGTAGTTTTTTAACCCCCAAACAACCATATTTTTAGAAAAAAAAAAACATGTTTTTCAAAAGATTTTGTAATATGAATACATTAATATCAGACCTGTAATATCAATTCTGCACAAATGTATTTTTTTTTTACCTTAAAAAAAAAATCTAACATTGCAGAAGTGGTCACAGAATTTTTGACATTTAAAAAAAAAAAAAAAAATAGCAATTAATTATGAATATTTAAAGATTGCTCCATTGAAATGCATTGGAGAACGCCAGGTAGCGAGAGGTCGCTCGCTGGCGCTGTGAGGTGAGGCTGGAATAATGATGAATGATTTGCTATCTGGCGCTCTGTCAGTCGCTAAGCAGGATCGGCTTGATAAATGTGTGATTGCGGAGGGGAGCCGGCGTTCTCGTGGCGGTGAGCGTCATTACCGTTCACTCACCATTCGCTACCTGGCGCTATCCCTTGTTAAATAAGGGCCATATTCTACGAGCAGCCGTGTAAGCTATCTGCCAAGCCTTATGGAGTAAAGAAAACATCCATCAAAGACACACACAGAGAACGTGGAGCCATCTACCGGATTCACATAACTGCCATCTGGTGAGTCCGAATAATAGTTAAAACAGGCCAAGTCCACACCAAGGATTGGTGGTTTGTTGGGAGTGATGTGCAAAGGGCTACAGCAATCTGGATGCCCCCCCGAGCGTGTCTCTATGCGCCCCCAATTGGGCATCCACACCTGTTGGCTAGAAAATGGGTGTGGGTCTGCTTTAACTCCAAACATTCAACAAAATAACTTTACCTCATTGGAAAAATCATGTACCGAACCTGTAAAAATAGAACTAACATCTTTTCCTGCGGTGAGGGATATACTATTCCAGAAGTAGGTTTAACTCTGGGAGCACTTTTGGGTGTGAACTGAAACGTATATCTCAGTGAGCTTTTTTACATTAACACACAAAACAAGGTTTGCTCTAATTTTCCCCAAAATGATTTGCCCCAACAATGGCGAGGTTTATCATTTTTCCAATAAGGTAAGGATCATTTCTTGAAAGTTTTAAAACAAGAGAAAGGGTTCTGTTATTTCAAAACTTTTCCAAACATTTTTTACCTCCCTGGAAAAATGCCCCATCACAGACAAAATTCATTCATTTTTACAAAAAAATTGAACAAAATTTTAGCATTTTTTGTGTGTGTTAATATCAAAAATCTCACTCAGATTTAAGTTTCAGTTCACACAGCCCCAAGGTAGGCCATGGGGGTCTTGCTAAATATTTGGTGAAGCTGGTGTGACTTCTGGTGTGCATTGCGGTGTGGATTGCAACCTGAATCCTGTTGAGCTTTTTAGCGAAAACACACAAAAAAATTATTTGTCCAACAGTTTCCCCCCAAAACGTTTGGAATTAAAAGCACCCTATGGGCTATGCTAAAGATTTCAGTTTTTTCTGCATTGCCCATTGGGTTCTGTTGTTACCTCATTGGAAAGATAATGTACTTAACCTGTAAAAATGTCCCATCACAGGTACAGGTCATTTTAGGGGAAAAATGTAAAACAAAATTTTTTTGCACTTGTGTCTAAACACTTAAAAGCTCACCGGGATGCAGGTTGCAATGCACACTGCAAGTCACACTGGCTTCACCAAATATTTAGCGTGACCCCAATGAAAGTTTTCTCTCCTAACAAAAAGAGTGAGTTTACTCACCTGGCTGTGAATCAGCGCCTGCTTTTGGATGGAAGGTGTCCTTAGCAAGGCTACTGGATGGTGCCCCCCCCAACACACTTTTGCGCTTTCTCACTACCGGCCTGCTGCCCCACAACATGGTTGCCGACAGCTACTAGGGTTTTCAGGAAACCCCCTGCCCATAACCTTGCATCAAGCCTGGTGGCAGATGTACCCACTCGCAGAAGCCTTCCCTAGCCATTGGCTGCCAGTTCCACTCATTTCTGACTGCTGGCCAGCTTCAACGTGGGCTAAAACCTGTATTTGCTGGCTCGAAGTTTAAAAGTCCCTGGACCTGCTTGATTCCCTATTCCCCGTCACCTCAATGTGGAATGACCCACAGTGTCAATGCCCCGGGATCTCTGGTACAATTACCTACATGCAATCCCATGGCGGATGCACAAGCCACACCCTCGGCTATTCCAGCTGATGCACTGCCACGCTGGAGGTGGCCAAGGATGCCAGCTGCTCCAAGCTTTCTGTGCTGGGCTCTGTGGACAGAAAAAGTTCTATACTCTGTATTAATATATATATATATACACCATAGAGTGCTTACTGCATGAAAGCCTGAGTATGAGCCATGGAATTGTTTTCAATGTGGGTATGCCAGGCAATCTCAGGGGGTTTAACACAGTGGGGCATCCCACATCGAGATGCCCTGAGGATAGGGAATCAGTCAGTTTGGTCTAATTTAAAAGACAGAACAGAGGTAGGCATGGCCCCTTCTTTATGAACCAACCAACCAGGTACCCCCAGCAGATCCAATTAACATTGAGTTGGTGGGCAGGCAGGTTAGGGCATTGAGCAGGTGGGCACAGCTGTATGTCAGCCCCTGATCATGGGTCCTGTATGTATCTTTTTGCCAAAAGTCACAAACTGTGAGATGGAGGCAGTTTTGGACTTTAGGTAATTTAGGAGAAACAAGGTGGAGGGATATTTAAGAGGCTGGTTCTGATTTTATCATTGGGGGGAGGGTTCTACGTTGTTTTAGTCAGACTAATTGCAGCAGGATAGGCTTTAAAAAACTTCTTATGGTTAAGGTGATCCAGATCTCCAGACAAAGTCAGTTTCATGTGGGGTGCTGGGGTTAGGTGTCATAATGCAATCATATTTCTTCCATACCCTGCTTGAGACAGTGAAATGACTTCATCATCAGAGTGCGGGATAGTAATTTGCTTTCATGGACGGGTAGCTGTGCATTGTCTGTTGCTTTTCACTCATGAGCATAAACACAATCTTAAGCAGACATCATGTGTATCCAGAAAAAGTGCAAGGCAATACTTCCAAACATGGAAAACTTGCACAACAATAGAAATGCAGAAATATGTGAGCTCTAAGCGCTACAGAAATGGTCGTGAGCCAGTATTTATCTTGGCCTGTGGCTGAATGTGAGTTTCAGGACCCAGATAATGACTGGACGGGGCCTTTTCATGCCCAGTAATGTGGAACAGATGTGGATGCGGGAGCACGCTCACAGAGCACAGGTTAATAAAGGAAGCCCCCACCAAGTCAGTAAATGGTCTTATTAATGATTATAACGGGAAAGGGATGGTTCAGTGTGAAAGGGGCTGCTGATGGGTTTCTGATGCTACTTTTTTCTTGTATTTTCGCAGATGGATGAAATTTGTAGGCCTAAATGTTACTTTCTTAGACTGGGCTACAAAAAAAAGTATCGTTCCATTGGAGTCAAACCCAGAACCAGTTGCATGTAAGAATAATTGGTAATCTTTGGACACTCCAAAGTGTGTTATGCCAACACAGGTAAGAATTCAGCGATATTTTTTTTTTGTTTCTTCAATCGTACCTTGAATATAGCTGAATACAAAAAAGTGGTGCTGATGCTTCAAAAATTAGGCTCTAAATCAAAATAATATAGTGACAAAAAGTTCCAACCGAGTACCCCGAAGCAGGGCATCAATGAAAAATGTTATCACAATAAGTAGATTATGGCCTTATCACTTTTACAGCAAGAAGGAAAAAATATTTTACTGCTAAACTAATATACAGGAGTTGTTGCATACTCCATCAACCTATGGCACATATACCGTGAGTACCCTTAATCTACCTAGCAACTGCTATCAAAAAGTGATGCTTACAAAGAAACAACCAATAAGCTAAATGGCCAACACCACTAACCACTGACTTAACCCATATAAATGTGGAAATGGCCAATGTACAGTACTGAAACATGGTCAGACCATCAGAACATCAGCACAATCAAAATGCAATAATCTTACATGGAGTGTAGCAACAGGCAGGCACCAAGGGGATCACCCTTACATGTGTCGCGGCATCTACTGCTTCAGCAAAGGCACTTGTAGGGGGCTATGCATATGGTACAATTCCCCTTTATCAAAGCAAGTGAAAGAACAATTTCTCTTTTTAAATTAAGTTATTCATTGTCAGATTATAGGAGAGGTCCTTTTAGCCAACTGTATATTTATAGAAAAAGAAGTAGTAGACTTTCGTAAGCTTTTCATTAGGGCTGAGCAGACCCAACTTGCAAAGTTCGGGTCTGTGCCAAACTTTGGGCCCCCGAACACAGATTTCAAACTGAACTCTGTGTACCCATTCAGCATTCAGCTGTGATTGGCTAGGAGGGACATGTAACCCAGCTGTAGAAAAAAGAAAGGTTTGCTTCCCGCTAATCTCGCTGGCAGTCTGCAGTAGATAGGGACACTTTGCGGGCTGCTGCTGAGGGACAGATAGGGCTTCACTGCAACAAAACTGTCCATGTTAGGACACTTTTTTAGGGCCAGTGGCTGGAGTGAGGGATATATAGGGAGTTTTAAGGTATGCTATTATCCTTGTCAGGGCATTTATATAGGCAAATCGGCTTTAGTGAGGGCCATTGTAGGTGAGGCCAAGTCAGGCCCATGTTTTCTTTTATAACAAATATTAATTCAGTGCACACTTGCTCAGACCATTTGGCTGTCACTGCAGTTTAATATCAAGTAATAGAGGAGTATACCATTGTTCAGACCACTTGGCTCCCACTGTAGTTTAGTATCAAGTAATAGTGGAGTGAGTATACCCTTGCTCAGATGACATGGCTGTCACTACAGTTTAATATCAAGAAATAATAGCACATACCCCTGCTCAGGCCACTTGGCTGTCACTGCATATTAATATCAATTAATAGTGGAGTATACCCTTGCTCAGGCCACTTGGCTGTCACTGTAGTTTAATAATAAGTAATAGTGGAGTATACCCTTGCTCAGACCACTTGGCTGTCACTGCAGTTTAATATCAAGTAATAGTGGAGTATACCCTTGCTCAGATGACATGGCTGTCACTGCAGTTTAATATCAAGAAATAATAGCACACACCCCTGCTCAGGCCATTTGGCTGTCACTGCATATTAATATCAATTAATAGTGGAGTATACCCGTGCTCAGGCCACTTGGCTGTCACTGTAGTTTAATAATAAGTAATAGTGAAGTATACCCTTGTTCGGACCACTTGGCTGTCACTGCAGTTAAATATCAAGAAATAGTGAAGTATACCCTTGCTCAGATGACATGGCTGTCACTGCAGTTTAATATTAAGAAATAATAGCGCATACCCCTGCTCAGGCCACTTGGATGTCACTGCATTTTAATATTAAGTAATAGTGGATTATGCCATTGCTCAGACCACTTGGCTGTCACTGCAGTTTAATATCAAGTAATTGTGGAGTATACCCTTGCTCAGATGAAATGGCTGTCACTGCAGTTTAATATCAAGAAATAGTAGAGCATACCCTTGCTCAGGCCACTTGGCTGTCATTGCAGTTTAATATCAAGTAATAGTGGAGTATACCATTGTTCAGACCAATTGGCTGTCACTGCAGCTTAATATCAAGTAATGGTGGAGTATACCCTAGCTTAGGAGACATGGCTGTCACTGTAGTTTAATGTCAAGAAATATTAGAGGCCCCTTGGTTGTCATTGCAGTTTAATATCAAGTAATAGTGGAGTATACCCTTGTTCAGACCACTTGGCTCTCACTGCTGTTTATTATCAAGTAATAGTGGAGTATACCCTTGCTCAGACCTCTTGGGTGTCACTGCAGTTTAATAACAATCGTTAGTGGAGTGTCCACTTGCTCAAACCACTTGGATGTCACTGTTGTTTAATAGCAATTGTTAGTGGAGTATACACTTGCTCAGACCACCAGGCTGCCACTGCAGTTTAATTGCAATTGTTAGTGGAGTATCCCCTTGCTCAAACCATTTGGGCGTCATTGTTGTTTAATAACAGTTGGAGTATACACCTGTTCCTGTCACTTGGCTGTCACTGTAGTTTACCATCCTTTCACAGGGTTGGTGTCACTGCAGTTTAATAACAATTGTTAGTGTAGTATGCACATGCTCAGACCACTTTGGTGTCCCTGCAGTTTAATAACAATTGTTATTGGAGTATACTCAAACCACTTGGATGTCACTTTTGTGTAATAACAATTGTTAGTGGAGTATACCGTTGATCACGGCACGTGACTGTCACTGCAGTTTAATAACAATTGTCAGTGGAGTATACACTTTCTCAAACCACTTGGGCATCACTGCAGTTTAATAAATATTGTTAGTGAAGTATTCACTTGCTCAGACCACTTGGCTGTCATTGCAGTTTAATAACAATTGTTAGTGGAGTACCCACTTGCTTAAACCACTTGGGTGTCACTTTTGTTTAATAACAATTGTTAGTGGAGTATACACTTTCTCAAACCACTTGGGTGTAACTGCAGTTTAATAAAATGTGTTAGTGGAGTATACACTTGCTCAGACCACTTGGCTGTCATTGCAGTTTAATAAAATGTGTTAGTGGAGTATACACTTGCTCAGACCACTTGGCTGTCATTGCAGTTTAATAACAATTGTTAGTGGAGTGTCACAATTGTTAGCTTGCTCAGACCACAAATCTGTCAATGCAGTTTAACAGCAATTATTAGTGGAGTATACACTTGCTCAGACGACTTTGTGTCACTGCAGTTTAATAACAGCTGTTAGTGGAGTATGCCTTTGCCCAAACCACTTTGGTGTCCCTGTTGTTTAATAACCATTGTTAGTGGAGCATAAACTTGCTCAGACTACTTGGCTGTCACTGCAGTTTAATAACAATTGTTTGTGGAGTATACCCTTTCACAAACCATGTTGGTGTCACTGCAGTTTAATAACAATTGTTAGCCTATTATGCACTTGCTCAGACCACTTGGCTGCCAATGCAGTTTAATTGTTAGTGGAATATACACTTGCTCAGACCACTATGTTTTCAATGTTGTTTAATAACAATTGTCAGTGGAGTATACACATGCTCAGACCACTTGGGAGTCACTGCAGTTTAATAACAATTGTTAGTGTATTATACCCTTGCACAGACCACTTGGCTGTCACTGTAGTTTAATAAAAATTGTTAGTGGAGTACACAAATGCCCAGACCACTTAGGTGGTAGCTTAATAACAAGTGTTAGTGTAGTAACACTTGTTCAGACCACTTTACTGTAACTGCAGTTTAATAACAATTGTTAGAGGAGTATACACTTGTTCAGACCACATGGCTGTCACTGCAGTTTAATAACAATTGTTAGGGCAGTATTCCCTTGCTCAGACCACTTGGCATTTACTGCAGTTTAATCCCAATTGTTAGTGAAGTATACACTTGCTCAGACCACTTGGCTGTCACTGCAGTGTAATAATAATTGTTAGGGCTCAGAGCGAATCTTCAGTGGGTCCTCTCATCCCTACTTTTCACTCAAAACTACTCTTATCATAACAGTAAATATACTAAAAGATATAATATACATGTATTATACATTTATAAGCATGCTGTTATAACTCCACTCATCAAAAACCTTCTCTTGACCCCTCTGCCCTCCGCAGTTACCACCATATCTCTCTGCTCCCTTTCTCATCCAATCTTCTTGTACAGCATGTCCACACAGAACTGGCTTGAGGGAGTATCCTGGGAAGGAAGGGGGAGTCTACCAATACACATGTGGCACCGTTGTAACTGGGAGAAATGGGGCTTTTGCGTGCAATGTGATGTTGATTATGAAAAACGTACATTTAAAATACATTACAAAATTGTAAAAATCTGATTTTTTTCATCTTTTTGCACATATTTTTCCCCAAAATTTTGGAAATACATTTTAAAAAACGACAAACAACCTTAAAGCCCAGACTCAAAAATCACAGTTAAACAAGTGTAGCACATAATAGTGAAAAAGGATCTAGCAATGGAGGGTGACAAAAACTCTAAGTAGGCTGGCACTAAAAGGTCCCCCTGTGCAATACTTTTATTTCTATAATGAATTACATACTCTCCCCTTTGCTTGAATCCAATGTAGTCTCACCAACCCGCGCCTCGCCCATTCCGCTGCTATCAGCCCCGGTGCAGATAGCCTGCCCCTGCAGAAACAGACTTCCTCATTGAGCATTGCATAAAGCCACATAGGGGTGGCCTTATTTCCAAGTGTGCACACCCCAGCTTAGGAGTGCGCTGTCAGTTAAGAAACTGCAGTTGGTGACAGGACCACTTTGGGTTGAGGCAGGGCAAGGGAGGATAAATATTTAACTAAAAAAGAAAAAGAAAATTATACCATGGGCCATACCAAGGCATAACTTTAAAAATGTAATATCTGACAAAAGGGGGGTTGTGCCATTATCTGAAGATCAATCATTAACAATTAAGATGTTTCTAAATAAAAATAGAAAGGGCCTGAGTTTTCAACTGATCCAAAATTCATTTAGAACTGATAAATATACAGAAGTCAAAAAGCAACACTACTTTTGACAAGAGGTAAGGAAATATTGAAGTTGCCCAATGTAGAAATATGAAACTATAAAACATAGATTAAAAAAATAATAATAATATTACCAATAAGGATTGAAAACCCCCAAATCTTTACTCTGTTTATTATTTACAAATGTTCTATGCTGAGTTCCCAGATTCATGTAAAATTTTAACACGGTCATATTGAACTATGTAGCTTTATGATACCATGAAACCTTGATATGTTTCTCCAGCTGCTTTATGAAGATTTACTGCAGAATGTCCACATGTTAATACTGAGCATATGATGGGGCAGCTTTGATCTGTTACTTTTACAGGACAGGTGGCTGGTTGCTGAGATGAACACGCAGAGCATGTGCTCTTCTTTGAAAACATAATTCCCTCTGAGGCGAGATTTTCAGAGGCGAGATACTGTAGAGAGGCCCTTTGAGGACTCCAGTCTATAGCTTGAGCTTGTCCCTGTACAGAGATATACTTCACATAAACAAATATATTCACAAATATCAAAATACATCTAAAAAATAGCCTATACTTACCTAGCCCTGTAGACAGCTTTAACTTGTTTGTGTGTGTCTGTGACGGATGTGATCTTATTCCATAAAGATTGGCAGATAGCTTACTCGGCTGGTCATGAAGATATGTAGATACGTTTCAGAAGCTTTATTTCAGCACATAATCTTACAATAAACACTTTTTACAGCAGGAATCTTGCCCTGTACATTCAATGCAGCAGGAAACTTGTGATGTTACCCACAACAGCAGCAGGTAAAAATATGTAGACTGCAGGAAAGAGCAGCACATGTGCACTGCTTGGATACAAACTAGAAAATGACTGGAGGAGAGAGGAAGAGGGGAAGAGCTGCTTGCATCACAGCTTGACTAAGGGAAACAGGATGAGACAAAATCAGTTAAAGGAACATTGCTCAGCCTATGTAAACAAACACTGTAGCAAATATTTACCCTAGGTAAAATGAAACACAAGTCGTGGGCATGACAGGTGTTTCTGGCAGAGATGTAGGAGAACTTGGCAGGCATGAACCTGTTCTTGGAGGGTGGGAGATTAAATTTAGATGTTGTAAAGTCAGATAATGATGAAGATGTCAAGGTAACCCCTGAAGATGTCAATGCTGAAATGCTGGAATGCAGTACTCAAAATGATCATAGGGTAACAAGTATAAATGTGGTCTTTCACTCATCACCAGCACAAAATCAGATAAGGATGTAAGCCCCTCAGATATCAAGCTTGGTAAACCATCATCACCCAGTCGCTGGAGGAATTAAGAAACAAAGGGTAGAGGGCAGTGGCAGACTGGGGCCAAAAATTAGCCCGGGTGGTATCTCTGCTGCTTCCTGGCCAGTCAGCCAGTGTGTTCAAAGATTGAGGCTATACCATTAGGGTGAGGACATGGGCTGGGGTTGCTTGGCTGAGGGAATAGAGTGGATAGACTGTGATCCCATTTACAGTAATTCGATACACAGTCTCAACAACCCATCCTTCTTTTCAATGTAGAATATAGCTAGAGGTGGAGTGATGGGTGAACATCTTAGCCAGATTCTTATCGATGTATTTCTGAGGAGTCTGTAACTCAGGTTCTGAGAGTGGGTAAATCGCATGGGAAATGAATGTTGGAACCCAGGAGCAAGTCTACTGGGCAATCATACGGATGGTGGGGAGGAAGATAGTTAGCTCCATCCTGGAATTCTTGGTAATCAAGTGGTAGAG
This sequence comes from Gastrophryne carolinensis, assembly GCA_027917425.1. Taxonomy (NCBI): domain Eukaryota; kingdom Metazoa; phylum Chordata; class Amphibia; order Anura; family Microhylidae; genus Gastrophryne; species Gastrophryne carolinensis. The sequence goes on along the minus strand of CM051237.1, from coordinate 374,966,279 downwards.
AATATAATACTGGCTGAACATGATTGGATTAGCATTATCCAGGATTTCCTGTTGGTTATATCTCTGGCAGTAATGTGAGAAGAAAGAGACAGAGCCAGAGGACCAATTGATTGCAGAACTGTATATTTTCAACCATAGGATACCAAGGATAACAGGATACAGTGGAGACTTAATAAAATGCAAAAGTTCAGAATGTCCATCAAGGGTGGAGGTAGGTAGGACCTTGGTCTTTCCTCCATTTCTAGCAGCGCAGGGTATAAGCATTTGCCTTGGTGCTCTCAACCTGAGTGAGCTTGGCAAACCACAGTCGTCCCACAGCTGTTTCTGACCACAGCAGAGCAAGCTCAAGACTCATAGAGCTGCACTATGATATGCCCTTTGCAGCTCAGCTTTGACCCAGATATTGAAACAAATAATACATAAGGTATTTACATACAATTTTGAGATGCTTGGTAATGGCTAGTTTTATACTGTTACCAAGGGGGATAAGGTGGGAGAAAAATAGTGTCTGTCTGGACAGTAATTCAGGAGAGCTCAGGATGACACAGGCTTCCATCAGATTTATGGTATCATGGCTTACTTATTGATAGTCAGACCTACACCCTAGAAGAGACTTCAGCAACTCTGCAGTCAGCTATATTCATCCCTTTGCTAATGGGTTTCAATACAAGAGGCGGTGAGAGCCCAAGCACCCCCATAACCATTATGTGTCTCTCACTGTAGGGCTGATGGTGTGGCAAGTAGGAGGGTGTTTAAAGTACCAGGAGGAAGCCTTGTATTTTACTTCAAGAAATTCAGGTTCGCCCGAATCAAACTTTTATAAATCTCAGTTTAAAAAACAATTAACTCACCTGTTCCATTCGACAGGCTTCCTATAGCTTATGGGGCAAAGGGTGTGGGTGCTGGCTTCCTCTGTCCCCTCTTCTGGGGCGGAGGTGCTGGCTTCCTCTGTCCCCACTTCTGGTGCAGAGGGTGGGGGTGCAGGCTTCCTCTGGCCCCATTTATGGGGTGGCGGGTGGGTGTGGGGGCTTCCTCTGGCCCCATTTATGGGGTGGTGGGTGGGTGTGCGGGCTTCCTCTGGCCCCATTTATGGGGTGGTGGGTGGGTGTGCGTGTTTCCTCTGGCCCCATTTATGGGGTGGTGGGTGGGTGTGCGGGCTTCCTCTGGCCCCATTTATGGGGTGGTGGGTGGGTGTGCGTGTTTCCTCTGGCCCTATTTATGGGGTGGCGGGTGGGTGTGGGGGCTTCCTCTGGCCCCATTTATGGGGTGGTGGGTGGGTGTGCGGGCTTCCTCTGGCCCCATTTATGGGGTGGCGGGTGGGTGTGCGGGTTTCCTCTGGCCCCATTTATGGGATGGTGGGTGGGTGTGCGTGTTTCCTCTGGCCCCATTTATGGGGTGGTGGGTGGGTGTGCGGGCTTCCTCTGGCCCCATTTATGGGGTGGTGGGTGGGTGTGCGTGTTTCCTCTGGCCCCATTTATGGGGTGGCGGGTGGGTGTGCGTGTTTCCTCTGGCCCCATTTATGGGGTGGCGGGTGGGTGTGCGGGCTTCCTCTGGCCCCATTTATGGGGTGGCGGGTGGGTGTGGGGGCTTCCTCTGGCCCCATTTATGGGGTGGCGGGTGGGTGTGCGGGTTTCCTCTGGCCCCATTTATGGGGTGGCGGGTGGGTGTGCGGGCTTCCTCTGGCCCCATTTATGGGGTGGCGGGTGGGTGTGCGGGTTTCCTCTGGCCCCATTTATGGGGTGGCGGGTGGGTGTACGGGCTTCCTCTGGCCCCATTTATGGGGTGGCGGGTGGGTGTGGGGGCTTCCTCTGGCCCCATTTATGAGGTGGCGGGTGGGTGTGGGGGCTTCCTCTGGCCCCATTTATGAGGTGGCGGGTGGGTGTGCGGGCTTCCTCTGGCCCCATTTATGGGGTGGCGGGTGGGTGTGGGGGCTTCCTCTGGCCCCATTTATGGGGTGGCGGGTGGTTGTGCGGGTTTCCTCTGGCCCCATTTATGGGGTGGCGGGTGGGTGTGCGGGCTTCCTCTGGCCCCATTTATGGGGTGGCGGGTGGGTGTGCGGGTTTCCTCTGGCCCCATTTATGGGGTGGCGGGTGGGTGTACGGGTTTCCTCTGGCCCCATTTATGGGGTGGCGGGTGGGTGTGGGGGCTTCCTCTGGCCCCATTTATGAGGTGGCGGGTGGGTGTGGGGGCTTCCTCTGGCCCCATTTATGAGGTGGCGGGTGGGTGTGGGGGCTTCCTCTGGCCCCATTTATGGGGTGGCGGGTGGGTGTGCGGGTTTCCTCTGGCCCCATTTATGGGGTGGCGGGTGGGTGTGCGGGTTTCCTCTGGTCCCATTTATGCGGTGGCGGGTGGGTGTGCGGGTTTCCTCTGGCCCCATTTATGGGGTGGCGGGTGGGTGTGCGGGTTTCCTCTGGCCCCATTTATGGGGTGGTGGGTGGGTGTGCGGGTTTCCTCTGGCCCCATTTATGGGGTGGCGGGTGGGTGTGCGGGTTTCCTCTGGCCCCATTTATGGGGTGGCGGGTGGGTGTGCGGGCTTCCTCTGGCCCCATTTATGGGGTGGCGGGTGGGTGTGGGGGCTTCCTCTGGCCCCATTTATGGGGTGGCGGGTGGGTGTGCGGGCTTCCTCTGGCCCCATTTATGGGGTGGCGGGTGGGTGTGGGGGCTTCCTCTGGCCCCATTTATGGGGTGGTGGGTGGGTGTGCGTGTTTCCTCTGGCCCTATTTATGGGGTGGCGGGTGGGTGTGGGGGCTTCTTCTGGCCCCATTTATGGGGTGGCGGGTGGGTGTGCGGGTTTCCTCTGGCCCCATTTATGGGGTGGTGGGTGGGTGTGCATGTTTCCTCTGGCCCCATTTATGGGGTGGTGGGTGGGTGTGCGGGCTTCCTCTGGCCCCATTTATGGGGTGGTGGGTGGGTGCGCGTGTTTCCTCTGGCCCTATTTATGGGGTGGCGGGTGGGTGTGGGGGCTTCCTCTGGCCCCATTTATGGGGTGGTGGGTGGGTGTGCGGGCTTCCTCTGGCCCCATTTATGGGGTGGCGGGTGGGTGTGCGGGTTTCCTCTGGCCCCATTTATGGGGTGGTGGGTGGGTGTGCGTGTTTCCTCTGGCCCCATTTATGGGGTGGTGGGTGGGTGTGCGGGCTTCCTCTGGCCCCATTTATGGGGTGGTGGGTGGGTGTGCGTGTTTCCTCTGGCCCCATTTATGGGGTGGCGGGTGGGTGTGCGGGCTTCCTCTGGCCCCATTTATGGGGTGGCGGGTGGGTGTGGGGGCTTCCTCCGGCCCCATTTATGGGGTGGCGGGTGGGTGTGCGGGTTTCCTCTGGCCCCATTTATGGGGTGGTGGGTGGGTGTGCGTGTTTCCTCTGGCCCCATTTATGGGGTGGCGGGTGGGTGTGCGGGTTTCCTCTGGCCCCATTTATGGGGTGGCGGGTGGGTGTGGGGGCTTCCTCTGGCCCCATTTATGAGGTGGCGGGTGGGTGTGGGGTCTTCCTCTGGCCCCATTTATGAGGTGGCGGGCGGGTGTGGGGGCTTCCTCTGGCCCCATTTATGGGGTGGCGGGTGGGTGTGCGGGTTTCCTCTGGCCCCATTTATGGGGTGGCGGGTGGGTGTGCGGGTTTCCTCTGGCCCCATTTATGGGGTGGCGGGTGGGTGTGCGGGTTTCCTCTGGCCCCATTTATGGGGTGGCGGGTGGGTGTGCGGGTTTCCTCTGGCCTCATTTATGGGGTGGCGGGTGGGTATGCGGGTTCCCTCTGGCCCCATTTATGGGGTGGCGGGTGGGTGTGCGGGTTTCCTCTGGCCCCATTTATGGGGTGGTGGGTGGGTGTGCGGGTTTCCTCTGGCCCCATTTATGGGGTGGCGGGTGGGTGTGCAGGCTTCCTCTGGCCCTGCATCTGGAGTGGTGGGTGAGATTGCTAACTTCCCCTGCTCCGCTTCTAGTAGCAGCTAAGGGGGCCGACACCTTGGGCAGCGCTGCCAGCTTGTGAGTAAAAAAAAAAAAAGCTAGAAAGAAAAAAAATCACCTCCGTCCTTGGCGATTATAGCCCCATCGCTCTGGTCCGACTGTGAGTGCTATGCGAGGCAGAAGCTGACAGCTGTGGTCCCTGCTGTGGGACCATCCAGCACTGAGGATTGTGTGGGAGGTAAGTATCAGTTACTTACCTGCACGCCGGCTCCCTCGTTGTTCCAGTCTGGTGGCTGTAGACGCTGTACAGCGGCTTCCCCCACTCCCCTCTTGCTATGCTATACACACAGCGGGGGGGGGGGGGGGGGGAGCCAGCTGCACTGTCATAGTCTATGGCAATACCCAGGGCGGGTATAGGACCACATTTCCCAGCCTGCTTTCAGGTCATTGCACCACCTCCTTCAAAGTGCTTTGATTCTGCATATAGATTACTGGATCTGGGGAGTCAGCTTAATAACTAGGGTGAGAGGTGGGAAATATGCACCTCTGTGCCTGGGAATGCTGAGGATTAGGTTGTTTTTTAATAAGTAAAACACCTATAACAAATAATAAGAGGTCTAACAAGCAGAGTAGTAGTTTATGCTACCATAACCATCTAAATGGCATCCTAGCTAACTATTCTGTCTTCTGCTAATTAAATTGTGCCACTAGTTGGGTGAGGCTGATGTTCTCCAGACTGTCTATTAAGCATTAACGGACTGGAGGGGTTGGGATACGCCTCATGGACAATTTCCAAATTAGTTCACATGTCTATAAACCCGTTCTGGGGGGAAGTTTACTGTTTTGAATCTGCTTTAATCTCAGATTGCCCCTGCAGCAATATCTGTCCTATCTTTTTGGTTTGCTCCTTAGTAACATTTTACTAAATGTTTGCTCCTTTAATAGACTAAAGACATAGCGCACTGTACAAAACAGCCGAAAGGAATTGAAAAATCTTTCCTAAACAATAACAGGAAACCACGATAGGAAATTCAATTTGTGTTTATTACAGCATTTATTATAGTTCATATTCCTTCAGCCACAAAATGAAATTGTATAAATAGAATAGAATTAGAAAACAAGATGGAGCTTTGCCTTTTTATAGCTCGCACCAGTGCTCCTTATGAAATTAAGTTAATGACAAAACAAATGAATAACAATTAACAGTCTTTAGACGCCACACTGGGCATGTGATGCTTACATGTGTTATGGAGACTGCGGGAACAGCTTTTTATTTTATTCTTTTTCTTATCTAGATTGTCCACACCAGCCAGCCCCATGAGGTAGAACACAATGGTATATATGCAGGGGCAGGGGAGGACTGGCCATAAGGAAACCCGGCATTGCTTTGGGACTGGTATGGCTGCTGCTTCTAAATCCTCATCCAATCCCTGCCTTCCTTGCCCCCCCCCCCCCCCCAAACAAGAAATCCAGCTTATGTTCTGCTCCTGCAATACTCTAACCTCAGCATAATGGCTTCTGGGGTCATGTCCACCACTGCTATATCATCTACCCCTATAATACTAAAGTTACAGTCACATCATTTTACAAGTGGTATCAACCAACATGATCTGTCGCTGCAATCCTATAACCTCAGCCTTGGGGTGCACCTGTTGACCTGGGAGGATGTCTCAGGCTGGTTATGGGCTCACGGTGAGTTGGTAAAATCCCAGACTGATTTTTGGACTGATTTTGCCACTGAGAAGAAGTAAATTAGGGCCAACAATTTGCTCACTATATACCTACCCCAGCAGCTCCATGGCCCTACTAGCCTATCTGACCTAATGTAATCCATGGCATCTGTATCCTACATGTCTGCCTGTTATAGTGGTCCAGGTACATTTGAGTGGTGTGCCCAGAAGTACAGAACAGTTAATTCTGTTTGCATGTGTATTTGTTGGGTAAGCATATGGGAACCATTAGTCTACAGACCCATTCCCCCACCTTAGAGCAAGGGGGGAATTTTAAACAGGGATAATTTTTAACAAGGTTTAAATTAGGACTTTACTACAGCATACAGCACTTCATGTATTATTTATTGCTTAGCTAAATCACAGTAGGTCTTTTTTTAGGAGAATCAGCTGGTTATTATTTGGACCCCTTTGGGCGTTAGAGGCAGGGGTATAGATGAAAACCCAATACTGGCCAAAGAACATTGAAAGACCCTAAGACCTTCTAATGTTATTGGTCAGATGGGTTACCTTTAAGCTTGGGCAGTCTAAGTCCCACACTTCGTATGCTTCTCTGTTAAAAGAGAGGCCTTCATAATGCAAAAGATGGCATGTGGTGAGAACCATAGGTGGGAGCAGAGCTGGCCTTTGAATTGCAGCTAGCTGGTATCTTGCATGTTCACCATGTACCACATAGAGCATGTGACTAACTCAAGGCCCAGGGGGCCGGATGTGGCCCTCTAAGCCTCTATGCGTGGCCCTGGGATAGGTACCAGGCAGTGGTGGCTGGGTGGTGCACCTTCAAGGTGGCCCGGTCACTCCAAGGCTTCTGACACCGGCAGCACATCCTTGTGCCTGTGTGAGGTGCTGCCGAATGATGCACAGGTATTCTGCACTCCATTGTGGAGCACAGTATCGCCTATAATAACAGGTGTGGTGCCTAAAAATGTGGCTGGAATGCACCATTTTAATGTTTTAGGGGAAGAAGAAAGTAGTGTTTGCGACTGTTCTGTCCCTGTGCAACTAGCTCTGACCACACCTAAACGTCTGCATCTGTCTTGGGCAAAAAACATTGCACCCTTTTATTATTATTGTTAGTTATAGAGCGCCATCATTTTTCGTGGTGCTGTACAAGATTAATTCTTGGCAAATTATTTCTGCATATCTCCTGGGAAGAATTCTGTGGCTGTCCTAAGCAAAATATTTTAGTGCCTGTCTGCATCTGTCCCGGGCAAAATCATTTTGTATCTGTAACCATGCAATCATCATCTGTAATCATTTTTAAACTGGAACACCACCCATTTTTTTCATGTTAACGGCCCAGAATGGAATAAATATTACCCTTCTCCTAGGCCCCCTGGAGAAATCAAGCGCTCTAATTGGCTGGCGTGGTCACGTGGGTGCCGGCCAGCCTTGTATACTGTCACATGACCGTGTCGGACAATCAGAGTGCTGGTTTTCTCCTGTGTCTAAACTGATATAAAGCTTGATAGCCATGTTGTACAGGAATATCTGTCCTGTTTGGAGATGCAAAGCTTGGGGCACTGGGATCTATTCAAATGATTATGTGTATAAATGGAATGTCCAAAGTATATATGTCATATTTAGGTATACAATGTGTTTATGAAGTTCATGGTTGGCAGTATACCCTGTAAACAAAACATCTGAAGGGTGTCAGCACAAAATAAAACATAAAGGTAAATTTATTGATGTTTTTCAAAACTCTTGTTCACACAGAATATCAAAAGACTAGGCATTTCTGATGGTACCCTTGTCTTTAAAGAGGAGCAAAATCTGGGATTTTCACTATCCCAGGTTTTGGTCCTTCCCTCCATGGCACCCCGCTTTTGGGGTGCCCCGCTGTGGGAAACTCCCCACCACGCCGAGCTCACTCACCTCTCCTCGAGGCCATGGTGCAGATGCAGCCGCTTGTTCAATCACCTTCTCTGACAGCACATATTAAATTGTGGCTAGAGAATCTGAATGGAACCCTAACCGCACTTATGAGCAGCACGCGGGGGGCGTACAGTCAAGAAGGGAGATGAGTGATGCTGGCACTGGCCACGCATGAGCCGCGGGCTTGGAGGAACGGTAAGATTACCGAGTGCCCTGGGGGTTTCATACAGCAGTTCGGGATCCCCTGGGGGGAGGAGATAAGCCTGCCCTGGAGTCTCATAGACTCCAGGTCAGGCTTTTGGTCCTCTTTAAGTCATGACTAAGGACAGTGGTGTAGGTCTAATTATGTGCTGACACTCTTTGGATTTTTCATTAACATATAGATTATGTGGTCGGGCACTAGGATCCAAATGTTGGTAATGGAATTGTTGGACTTTAAGATATAGTATACCCCAAAAGTAAATTAATATTTATTTATATATTGCATGACAATTTCTAATTATTAAGACCAAAGTATCTCTACATCTGACCTGTGTAATATGTGTAAACTGGGCTTACCCTGTTTTCCTGATTATAAGACCTTCCCCGAAAATAAGCCTTAGCATGATATTTGAGGATGCTTTATATATAAGCTCTACCCCCAAGAAAACCCTAGTTACAGGGGCTATTAGGGCAATTTCTTGCTTGGGGCTCCAGGTACGCTAGCAACCCGCCAAGCCAATATGACACAGGCATCATGTGACAGCCTGTATCATATTGTGGCCCTGCATGGGTGCCGGGGAGCTGCATGCAGGAGCCAGGACTGGTAAGTATTCAGCGTGCCTCAGGCTGCACACTCTGCAGTGATGCCCATCCACCTCTAAGCCCACTACAGGTGCAGCAGCGCCCATAGCAACTATTAACTTTTTTTGCACCCACTAAGAACATGGAAGGGGGTTTAGGCTCCTATAATATCGTAGCTCTGTCCATTTTGAAATAAAGCAAATAACAAATGTAGATTGTTTATGAAAAATTCCCCCCAAAAATAAGGTACATCATCATGAACAAAATTGACTGTAAGATCCTGTCTCATTATCGGGAACACACGGTATATGTGATTTCCCATAACAATCTGGTTGAAGGGGCATTCCTGTTTTCAATGTTAAATAATGACCTGAAAATGAACCACAATTTAGCCCCTAGCAAAATGATGGCATACTGTACACTTCATAGCACATCTAGGATTCATTTCGTTGTTTTCTTAGCTTTCAGCATAGCAGCCCGTCTAAATTAAAGACAAATGCAGTATCTGCACTACCCTAAAAATAAATATTGTGCTAATAAAGTAGCCCCAAAAAAATCTCCATTTAAGAATATTATTGCACTGGCTCCTATTGTTGGTCACCAGGGACCAAGATCAAAATAATGCTAGTGCTTTTGGTTAAAGACATTCTCCTTCTGTCTCTAATAATGCATTGTAATTCTGGAAATGTTGATACAGTACATTCTATAATTATTTAATTGTGAATATAAAAAGTCTACACTCCCTTGTTAAAATGTTTGTTTGCCACTAAAAACAAGAAGACTCATTTTAGAACTTCCTCTTCCTCTACCTTTAATTTGTACATCTCAATTTCAAAACAAGCTGAAATCTTTTAGCATGGGAAAATAAAAATAAAGAAAAAAATTAGGTTGCATAAATATTCACACACATAAAGCTCAAGACTTTGTTGAATTACCCTTTAAATTTATGACAGCAGTTTCTTTTGGGTAGGAGTCTATCAGGAAGACATCGAGACCTGCCAATCTACCCTTCAGTGCAAAAAACATTCCAAAATCATCTCCTGTATACAACCCTCTTCAGATCAGCCAATAGATTTGCAGTTGGATCAGGCTTGAGCTCTGGCTGGACCATTCCAAAACGTTGATCTTCATTTGGCAAAGCCATTCTTTTGTTGATGTGGATGTATGCTTTTCCTAATTCTTGTGCTGAAAGGTGAAATTCCTCTACATTTTCAGCTTTTTAGGCCTAGAGGTTTTGTGCCAAATTAACTGAAATGTTAAACTTTTCGTCATTTCCTTCTACCTTGACTAAAGCCCAAGCTGCAGAACCTCAGTCCTGCCTCCATCAATCTTCACTGTGGGTATGGTGTTCTTTTGGTGATGTGCAGTGTTTGCAGGCTTTGTATTAAACATTACTTTTTAGATTTTGGCCCAAATGATCAACCTTGGTCCCATGAGGCCATAACACACTTTTAGAAGACTTGAAGCTTCCATCTCGCCACCCTATCCCAGAGCCCAGACCTATGAAGAATACAGTAAATTGCTGTTACATGCAGTAGACATCCAGTGTATGCCAGAAATTCCTGCAGCTCCTTTAATGTTGTTGGGTGCCTTGGGGGGCAACTCCTCAACTCATTTTCTTTGCGTTTTTTTATAATTTTTTTTTAGACGTCCAGTTCTTGTTAATGTCACTGTTGTGCAAATCTGATCAATTTCTCAATGACGTCCTCTTCACTGTGTTCTATGGTATCTGTTGTTTCTCCTAACAGATACCTTTTAAAAATAAGATGCCTTTGATGAGTTGTAACCTGTGTACGGACCATGGTGTAAACATGCAACAAACAAATCAGGAAAATCCTACTGGAACAGCTGAACTTTATATGGGGTGAATCCCTTTTTATCCAGCTATAGAGGACAAAGCTGGGTGATTCCCTGTTCTAGGAGAATCCAGATTTGAGATGTTTTGCAGTGTGAAAATCCCTGATTTCTCCTGTAGAATCATTTTGATCCTCAATCCTAAAGCACATGTGTGGGATTTTGGCAGCATCCCCACTTGCCACACTCTGCAGAGCAGGGATGCTGCAAAATGTTGCCACAGCTGTCAATCAAGGTTCGATGGGAGTTTAAGGGGGTTATTTAAGAACAGATAGCGGCAGGTAGTGCCTCGTAGCGGCATGCAGCGTCTGGTGAACGCTGGACGTTGTCCGCAAAAAACACAAGAAAGAAAGAGAATCTGGTGAGCGACTCTAACAGCGCCATGCAGCGTCACATGTATTAATCCAGTCGGCTCAGCGTATAGCGCTGGCGCTCTAGGCTCAGGAGCGCCATGTAGTACCTGTCGCTCTGTAGCGCTCTCCCATACATTTCAATGGGGCTTCATTAGTTGTGTATATAATAAGCGTGCAATTTAAATTTATTTATTTTTGCTCAAATCATTGTGTGAGCTCTACTGGCTGCAAACACACACTTTTATCACACTTTTATAAATTGTTTTATATTTTTATGCAGAATTGTATTTTCAGGTCTGGCGCTAAAGTGTTTTTGTCCCAGTGTTATAACAATGTAATTCCATGTGTTTTCGCTTTGTTACTTGTGTATATGTGTTCAAAAACAGACTTTGATCACACAGTGACTGGCGCTCTATGCTATAGCGCCCATCTTTAGAGCGCCGACGCTGTGTGTGTGTAGTGTTTGTTAAATATGGTGTGGAGAGACAAGTGCCGGACGCACTGAGCTGGCGCTACATCTTGCTCGCTGTAGCGCTATACTGTTGTTACAGCGCCCATCACACATCACATTCATCAATGCCGGCCAGGTTACTACAGCGACCGAGACCCGCTTACAGCATCTACTAGCGGTCACTCTAAATGTTGCTATACAGACGCTTAGCTGGCAATACCTGGCGCTAGTAGTGAATCTTGCTCCACAAGGAAAACAAGGGGTTTCAAATTGGGAAGATCAACTCATTCATAGGGGTTTTGTTCCACTTTATATGATGACAGCGGTGTACTGACTACTATTTAATATGAGATTAGCTGAATTTGTAGACAGCTACACCCCATTAAACAGGGTGTTTACACTTATTTTGTTATTTTTAGTTTCCTTCTCACAATGATTACTATTTGTTTTGTATTGCATGGTTCCATGAAGGTTGAAAAATCTGAAATGATTCTTCTTGGCCTGATTTCAGTACATGGTAAAAACCTGCCATGTTACTAGGGGGGCTATATATTTTTTATATCCAATTTATTACACAAAAAATGGACAAATACATACATTTGAATGAAAACATGTTTTACATGAGTACACTAATCGTTCCTCAACATTTGAAACCTATAATCAGTGCTAATGACTCCATCTTTCTTGATGATGTCCCGTAATCAGAGCTTTGATTAAGAAGCATAATCATCTCAGATCAAAAAGCTAAAGACTTGACCTGAAGAAACAATATTATTCTCTTCTGTTTAAATAGTAAAACACTTAGGTCTTTGTGTCATTAGAGTGTTGGGCAGGATAAGAGTAACTTAGAACAAGAAGATCCAGCCCCTTCATGTAAGCCAGAATCTTTTAGCAAATTAGGAAACTCAATCCATCACCTATTTATGGATTTCTCAGTTAGAAGGAACTGACATGTAGCATCCTGATTAAATAGTCATGTTTCTATCATATTTCACGAAGGAGAGGGGAAGCTTTAAAGCTGCCGACCCTTGAAAATTGGAAGAAAATGTTTCTTGAGCGGATTACAGACCCTGGCCATGATTTCTAAATGAATCACTAACCAGTAACAGTGCAAAGGGATTTCCTCTTTTAGAAGATGATGATGAACACATCGTTGCTGATACAATAAAACTCAAGAATCAGAATACGCCCGAGGATGGGAAACGCTGTAACATCCTCACACGCAAAACCACGTCTGCTTGCCAAATGTTTCATTTCACACTTGAGCATTCTGTTTATGTAAAGGAAGCACAGCTACATTTTCTGGAACAAAAGATGCAAAGCAATTTATTAATGCAAATTGGTGGAATTCTCGACAAGGTTGTTGCATTTTTTTCATTTGAAACTCAATAAAGCTGTACATTGCTGTACGAAGAAATCACATGTAATCCTATTTAGAAAAAAATTATGTTTTGACTTAAATCGGACTAAAAGTCAAATTAGACTTTTTGTGCAGTTATTAGGATTCTTAGGAGGCATCTGGATTCGAGATGTCTCACAGCCATAATTTCTACGTAATGCCCTGTCCGACTTACACACTTACTTAGGCTCTGGCTGGCCCACAGGGTTACCAGGTCCTGGACTCAGGGCCTCTTCATCACCAAAACCTGAGTAATGTATAGTTTATTTGTGGCAACAAGTGAAAGTCAGTTCTACATGCTGTTGCATGCACTTCCTGTGCCGAATATGGTTTTAGTGCTGGATCCCTGCATATATGCAGCTCGGGAGGGGGTAATTGACGAAAGACGCCCCTAAACCACAATTGATGCAGATACATGGACTCCACAAATACCTTAGAATGGTATGATTTGTACAAATTGTATATAAACTAATAATACAAATATCATACACCAAATATAATAATAGGAAGATGATCTTAAAAGGCAAGCAAAAAAATGTTGCTGTAAGGTGAAATTCATCTTCAGCCTTGGCCTTAGAGGCCGAAAGGTTTTGTGCAAAAATTAACTGGTATTTGTAACTGCTCACAATTTCCCCTACATTGACTAAAGCCTCAGCTCAAGCTGCACAAAAACAGCCCCAAAACATAATTTGAATTGTGGCCAAAAAGATCAACCTTGGTCTCATCAGTCCATCGAACAGTTTGGTTTAATGTTTTTGCGTACAGAGTGAGCGATGCCCCCAGAGTCAGTTCTACATGCTGCTGCGTGCTATTCCTGTGACAAATTTGTCTATAGTTCTGGATGCCTGCTAGCAGATTATGCAGCTTGGGTGGGGGGTTATCTAGTAATTCTGACTGTGTCCCACCTAGGAATCCTACTAACCTAAGCATCTCTCAGCTGCAGTAAAATTCTCAATTCCTGTCTGGCAAGTAAAGCTGAGAGCAAAAAATATATAAGGGCTTGAAAGATAAAAGTGGGGGTGAAGCAATGTGTGCAAACACACTTTGTGTGAGTTGCCAAAAAGCATGTCTGTGAGGATATATAAAAACTATGGCCAGATAAAAATATGAACAAAACTATGGTTGTCAAACATACCTTGTCAATCAGAAGAAAGCTAGTACATTTGTCTGGAGATGCCAACAGGGAACCATTTACATATGCCAAGACAGAAGAACAAGCCACTTTACAGCCCTGCGCTAAATAGGCCTCCTGTGGCTGAATCAGGTGACACCTCCCTATGTGGTAATTGACATCTACTTACTACAAAGCAGTGAATGAGACATTTGCTGCCCACCTCTCTTCAAAATAAAATAGACATTAAAGCATAACTTTTACAATTGAACTCCCCTGAAACCAAATTGGCTACATCCAGCATGCTGCCCGCCCCTATAACCAGTTTGAAAATGAGGGAGATGGGCACAGATGACATGACAGGCCAGGGGATTGCTTCTATTAAGCAGGCTGTTATCATTACTTTCCGTGTACCCCTCACAGCAGGACATTATCTTCACAAAGGGTAAATGATTTCTGTTTATTTCTCCCTTTTATTTTATTAAGTATCTTGCCATATTTTGTATGTCTGTTATTTTTATTGTACATCTTTGTTTTACATACACTGCCCCTAAAGATTTATAAAGTGGTCTTCTGTGTGCTAACCCGCTTAACTTCAGGAGAGACATTGTATGTGTGCTAAATATTGTGCCCTGTGTGCTTGCCTATTGCTACTAGTGCCTGTCTGGGAGTGTGAGATCACTTTACAATCGGTAAATCGGAGTGTGACTGTATAGCATATAGTCGGGCCTAGGACCTTATGGTGTGATTGGGTATATTAACTGCATAAGGCGAGTGTCACGAACCCCTTACACTCACCTGTCCTCCGGTCCCACGTCGGCGGCTCCCGCTCGGCCAGCGTGCGGGCTGGGCGGCATCTCTGTCAGGCGGCGGCTCGGCGTCTCCTCTCCCCGGCCGCCGTTAGGCTATTTCCGCCACGAGCAGCCGCTCGGCTCTTTCCGTCGCGAGCGGCTGCTCGGGCGGTCTCCTCTCCGGCGGCGTCGGGAGCGGCCGCGCCACGGCCATCTCGGCGCGCTCCCGGCGCGCAACCCCTTACACGCGCGCGCGCGTCAGCTGCTGCTATTTATGCCCTCCGGCGGCGCTGCACACAGGGCGCCCGCCGGAGGTAATTAGATCCGGGCCAATGAGCCCAAGCTTGGCAATTTGAATGGGGCAATCAGCCTCAGGTTCCTAAAGTTGCACCAATCAATTCCCCCTTCCTGTTCCATCACTCCTATAAAGCTGCTCACTCTGCACTTGTTCCTTGCCCGTGATAGCGTGCTGCTGGGTGTGATTGTGATTGCTATTTTTCCTTACGATTCCTGCCGTGTATGACCATTCCTGATTGCCGCCTGGACCGACCTTGCCTGTTTTGACCACGATTCCTGCCTGCTCCTCTGTACCGCGTATCTCTGACCTCCTGGTGTGACCTTGGCTAGCCCTGACCATTCTTCTATCTAAATCCTTCTGTACCGTGCATCCTTGGACTGATCTCCCGTGTATGACCTCTGCCCGATTTGTCTTTACCCAGTCTTGTTCCTGGTTCGTCCACCTTCCCCTGCATAAGTCAGCATCCTTTGTGCTAACAAGTCCTGGGGGCAACCGTGTCCGGTGAGGCGTATTCTGCGTCCCGGCAAACGGGGGCTTGGCTATAGGCGAAGAAAGCAGCGGAGATTGGGGGTTGCTGACTTATTGGAAGGAAGACGTCCCACGGGACCTGACAGCGAGATCTTAGCATGAGATCTGTGTGTGTATGTAGTGTCTGGCTGTTAGGGCCAGTGGTGGTGGCTTTTCCCAAAGTCCCGTGTGTGTGGGTAAACGATTGTTTGCAGGACGATCGAAATCCGGTCTGGATCAGAACGTCAAACTTTCTTGATTCATGATAATGTTTTTTAATGTTATGAATGCAAACATTGTGATACAAAGAAAATAAATAACACCTCAAAAAGATTGTATTAGTTTATGTGCCCTCAAGTGTAATTAAAGTCACTTGTTGATGAAGGATTATCTACAGTCACATGTAAAACGAATTATTTCCTTTGTTTTTTATGGATTTAAAATTCCAGAGCAGGTTTGTGTCAGAACGCACAGTGACTGTTTAGAAACAGGTCTCCTGCTTTACCAATAGCCAAGGAGATGGTCCCACACCGCTAGAGGTTTGGGTGGTCTGGTCTACTACCGCAATGCCTGGATGAAAAACTGTGTAAATTCCAAGGCACCATTTGTCTGAATTAACATAGCCCAGGACAGACTGTAGCCTTAATGTCAGCTTTGACCCACAGCTGACCAAGGTACAACTAGCATCTGGTTTTATGTAACTGTTCTCGGAAGAATGGGTAGTGGTGTTATGAAACCACAGAACTATTTGTAACTGATACCATGGTAGATATTGTTCTTCACATGACCCGTTTCTTGGAAAGGGATTCCCCAATAAGTATCTGGTCAATGACTGGGAATAATCAGCTCAGCATTTAAGTGTCCCTAATCATTTTTCCCTCCAAAACAAAAAGTTTAGACTGGAGTTATACTTTAATTCTTTATTAAAACCCTGGAAAACAATTTCTGAGATAGGTCACCAGAAGTCAACCAGGATTCATAAGAACAAGGGGCCATCCACAGCTGCATCACCTCTTTTTATAAGTGAACTGTCCAGGCATGTAAAAAACAAACCATACTCCCCTTTTCACCCCTGCAGCTAATGCAGGAGCATTCAGGAGCCTACCGACTCATGAGAGTTCTGTGCCTTGCAGGTCTGGTCTCAATTCACTGGTGAGTACGTGGACAGGGCACTAAATTTGTATCTGGCAATCAGATCCAACAGAACTAATTGCTGGGTGCTGCCTGCTGACCACTCCCTCCTGCTGCATGCACTCATCGCCAGCCATTCAGATATGCTGGCAGGGGTGCGCTATGGTTGTCACTTGGCCATTTTCTTCTATACTTTACTGCCCACTGGCCCGGCGGTGCAGTTATTTGTTGTTTCTCGTGTATACTTTTTTCATCCTCAGTCAAAAATACTGGCCCAGTGGCAAGCTTAGGGTGCATCCATTAGATAAAGGAATATCGCCAGAGAAGCCTGCCAGTAAGTGGTGAACTGCATGCACAACAGAAAACTTATTGAGGTGCTATTTATTGTTTTGCTGACTTATTTTTTGTCTTGCTGACTTTTTAAATTAAGTAACAATGTTCAGTAAGGTTTCTAATTGGTCTTGACATGTATTGTTTTTTCACTGACTAATAACAAAGGAATGTAAAAAAGTGAATCTCGAAAGGATACAGTAGATAGGAAGAAAGGAAAGGATGGTTAGCAACAGGTCCATGTCAGCACCATGTTTACCTGGGCAGGAGCTTGGGCCCCTGCAGCTTGGGAGGGCCCATCTCCCATTGTGGTAATGTAACACATCTCTTCTTAACCATGGGCTGGGGCAACCAGGTAGGTTTCCGACTGAGGAAGTAGGAAGAATCAGCTGTGGGGAGAACAGCATCCTATTTTTTACTTGTCTGGACATTACTATATTCATTATATATATATATATATATATATATATATATATATATATATGTATATACATAATACATATAAAATATAGCTTACAGTGTTATGAAAATGCTCTAGATTCATCTATTTAATAGGGTGTCAAAGACCTAAATGTCTTTGATTTTGCCCCATGATGTTTACCAATTACCTCCTCAGTTTAGATGTTCTTTCTTTTTCAAACATTCATTTAAATTATAAATGTAAATCTAGGTAAAAAACGAAGTATGCCTGATTCCAAATTATTATGCAAATTATATATTTCTCGGATTTTCCTAAATGGTTGATGCAAATGACAGTATAATTTTCAAGTCATCGACTGTCAAAGTTAAAGTTAAAATCAAATTTGATTTAACAAACCTCCCAATGATAGCGCTATTTGTTTCACAAATGTAAAATTCTCAAAATGCACTGCTCCAAATGACTATGCACAGCAGAGGTGCAATACATTTTACTGGTTGTAAAGAATTGAACATGGTCAGTTGGCAGCATTAATAGGTCAAATCTACAGCATTTCAACCAAAAATATCTTAACAGGCCAAGCTACATGTTAACATATGACCACTTATTTGATAACAACTTTCACAATTTCTGTATCCATTGAACTTTGAAGTTTTTGGAGAGTTTCTGCTTAAACTTCTTTGCAGGATGTCACAATAGCCTCCCAGAGCTGCTGTTTTGATGTGAACCTTCTCTTTTCCAGGGTAGAGGTCAGGGCAGGATGGTGTCCACACAATGAGTTTCTCTCACGTTATTTCCATAGCAGCCAATGAATCAGAGTTATTCTTTGCAGCGCGAGCGGGTGCTTTATCTTGTATAAAAATGACTTTACTATGGAAGACACAATTCTTCTTTTTGTACAATGGAAGAAATGGGTCAGTCAGAATCTCTATATGCTTTGCCGAGGTCATTTTTACATTTTCAGGGACACTAAATGTGAAGGCCCATGATCCTGGCCTACCTCCTTGCTTGCATTGCAGCCTTGTTGAGACATGTTGGCCATACACCAACCACCCACTATCCTATCCATCTGGGCCATCCAGGGTTGCATGGCACACATCAGTAAAGACCCTTTTAAATTATTCTTTATGTGTGTCTGGAGTCTGTACCCACAGCAAACCCCTTTGCTTGTGAGAACTAGCTTGAGGAGTTTAAATAGTAGGTTGTTGCACAATAGCAAGTCTCGGGTGGATCATACACCTTGAGGTTTTCGGGATGTCAGAGGCACCAGCATCTTCAAATACCTGCTTGCTGCTTTGTAATGGCTGATGAAATCGCCTGGCAGAAACCTTCCTTGATATACCTGTTATCTGCATGAACCCATCTGTGCTCTGAATCAATATCTCTTTAATCTCTTCAAATATCTTTATATAATATCATATACAGATAAATAATTATACAATGATTTTTTGCAGTAGGTGGAGCCATGCAAACAATCTCCTTTTACCTTTGTGATACCTTAAGCACCCAGCAAGCCCAAGCAGACCAGGTGTGCAATGCTTGAGTGCTCAGCAATGTACGTATAAACTTAGCAGATCAATATAGGGCTCTTCCTAATGTAGACTATGTTAAAAAATAATGTTCCTTTTTTTTTTATTGTCCCCTGGTGGGCAAAAGCAGACTACAGGAAAAACTGACTTAAATCTTCTCTTACCTTTGCAGTACAGAGAGGCACCAACCCACCAGGAAGACTGAGAAGGGGAAGCTCATTCTCACCATCTCATCTCTATTTAGGAAACCATTTTATTTTAATCTTGGGCCTTATTTAAGAAACGCTAGTGCCACGTAGCAACACGCAGGTGTTTTTCTTCAGCGCCACTAGCAAGACATTTATGATGTGAAAATATTTTTAGCGCTTCTCCTGGCACCCTTGTAGCTTCCATGTATCAAGAGCACCAGGTGTTTAGTTAGCGCTGACATCACATCAGATGCTCATTATTGTTCTCCCATAGACTTCAATAAGCCATTCCAGTTATGCTATTTCTGGTGACTTCTGGTTAGTGTTTTTTCTTGTTCAATAATTTTTATTGTAAGAAAAATAGTCACAACAAACTCTGCACATCATAGACATTTGTCAAGTAATAATTGTGCACGGCAGAAGGCAGCATACAAAAATTATAACAATCAATATCCACAATCGCATATAGAAAAATAATAAAAGGGCAATCAATGCTGCTATATTGATCTCACAAACAGTATCCTAAACAAACTGAACATCCCTGTCAAAACCTAGAGGTCCCAGTCGGGACTTCCAAACTTTAAGCATAATTTTTAACACATATGATACTTTCCATATACAGAAAAAAAAAATTATTACTGTAAATCAGCCAAAACGGGAAAAAAAAGGGGGGGAAAGGACGAACAGACATGGGGAGTGACAAGGGGCAGGGAAAGGAAGGAGAAACTAGGAATTATCCAACAGAATTACATGACGCAACTCCCCAGGATTAGGCACTATTCTCTAAATTGTATACTTAGATAACCAGAAGGGTAGTATCAAAGCCTCGCAGCAGAGATTTCTGGACCCAAGGAGACCACATTTCTCGAAAATCCTCTAAGTTCCCTCCATGGAGGCAGATATTTTTTCCATTGCCATTATGGAATTAACCCTGCTCTGAAACGCTGCAAAACTCAAATCTGGAGCCTTCCAGGCTTTTGCTAACACTAGTTTGGCCCCCGACAGTATGTGGTATATAAGATTCCTTTGGGCAGTTGTACATAAGCTAAGCTGACTATTGAGCAGCGACACCCAGGGATCAGGCTCCAGTGCTCTGTCTAACACTGAACTCAGAACATCGAACACCCTAGTCCAGTAGTTTTTCACCATGGGACAGTCCCACCACGTATGTTGATAGGAACCAATTGCCCCGCAGCCTCTGAAACAAGATTTCTGGTCACTCCACCCAATATGTCCCAATCGCTCCGACACCAAATACCATCTTGAAATTATTTTAATGTTAGCCTCTATGGACATCACTGAAGCCGCAGACCCAAAAGAATCAATCCACATCCTTTGCCAATCACGTTCACTCCTGACCTCCTGGAGCTTGTGTTCCCATCTCTCCCTATAGGGCAAACTGCCCCGGTTTAGAAGCATGCCCAATTGATTATAAATCTCCGTTATCGCCCCCCCTTCCCCTAGGGTCCCTCAAACATCTTGCTTCAAATAGGGTCAATGCATCCAACTTCTCCCTCCCTCGAACTAGCGCTCGTACAAAATGAGCTATTTGCATATAACTAAAAAAATCCTTTGATTCTAGTCCATATTTATCCTTGAGTTGCGGGAATGAGGAAACAACTGAGCCCTGTACACACCCAATTAGTCTCGAGGCACCTCCCTCCCGCCATCTAACAAACCTCCCAGGATCAGCGAGGGCTGGTACAAACATTGGGTTATGCCAGAATGATATTAGAGGCAGAAGACACAAAACCCCCAGAAACTTTAAGGTCATCCCAAACCCTCAATGAGTGGGCCATGATAGGGTTGTGGTCCAGTCTCCTAAATTTTGGGGTAACCCAAAGAATATTATCTATCACCACAGGATGGCAAATCGTAGACTCTATCTGGACCCCCTTAGGAACATCTATTGTCATATGATATGAAAGTAACTGTGCTATTTGGGCCGCCCCCCTGACTCTTTTGCTCTAAATAGGATCCGTCTGGACACTCTAGGTCTCTTACCTACCCAAATAAAATCAAAAATCTTGTTCTGCAGGGTCTTTAGAAAGCTGGGGGGAATTTTTATCGGTAGGGTTCTAGCAAGGTATAAAAATTTAGGCAACAGGGTCATTTTGATTGCCGCCACTTTCCCGGGCCGTGACAGCTTATATTCCCTCCAATTTGACATTAACGCCTGCAATTTCTGTCGTAAGGGAATGTAATTAGCTGCAAATAAAGTCTCATAGTCATTGGTCAAATTAACCCCGAGATATTTAACCCTTTCTTCCCACTGAAAATCGAATGACGCCTGCAGCTGAGACCGGACACTCTCATTAGCGTTAATATTCAACACTTTAAATTTACCTGGAGGCCAGACACAGCAGCAAACGCATTCAATACCGTTATTATATTGGGAAGAGAGAGGAGGGGATTAGTGACCAGCAATAAGACATCGTCTTGTGAACAGACATAGTTTATGTTGGATGCCCCCCACCTCTATCCCCGATATGTCCATAGAGCCTCTAATCATCTGGGCCAGCCGCTCCATAACCAGGGCGAACAGGAGGGGGGGACAACGGGCAGCCCTGTCTCGTCCCTCTTGCTAAGGCGAAAGGGCTTGATCTGAAGCCATTATATTTAACATAGGCGATTGGGTTTGCATATATAGCCCTCAGAATTCCTAAGAACTTAGGTCCAAATCCCCATTTAGCCAACAAGCCAAAAAGGTACTCCCACGATACCGAATCAAATGCCTTTCTAATATCCAGAGAAAGGAGTATAGATTGGGTTCCCCTCGCTTTGGCTATATGTGTAAGCTGGATTAATCGCCTAACATTGTCCCCCGCCTGTCGCCCTGGGATAAAACCTACCTGGTCACCAGAGACCATTTCTGGGAGATAATTTGACATCCTATCAGCAAGAATTTTAGTAAAGATCTTCATGTCCAAATTTATAAGGGTGATAGGCCGATGGAGCCATATGGAGTGATCGGTGTCTGATTTAGGGACCATGCTTATTGAAGCTGTAAGAGACTTCTGGGAAAAGGAGTCCCCCCCCCCCTAATGTCATTAAGCATGGCTGTAAGTTTAGGAGCTAAAATGTCAGAAAAGGACCTATAATAAGCTGCTATAAAACCATCCAGCCCCGGCCTCTTATTCAGCTTTAGTTTCCCAATGGCCTTCTGAACCTCTGTCACACTAAAATCCGCTTCCATGACCTCCCGAAGACCAGCAGGCAGCCCCGGTAAAGAGAAGCTCTGGAAAAACTCAGTTAGCCTGCCCGCCCTCGGGGGACCAGGTTCGGCATATAATTTTAGCAACTGGGATCTAAATAAATTCGTAATTTTTTCAGGTTACCCGAGAGAACCCCCCTCTCATCTTTAAGCCTGATTGGGCAAAAGTCCTGGTCTGGCGTCTTCAGTCTCCTAGCTAGCAGCGTGTCAGGTCTGTTTGCCTTAAAATAAAACCTGTGCTTGAACCGATTCAGGGACCTTTCAGCCTTTCCCACAAGGGCCAAGTTAAGATCCTGGAAAATCCTATGTAACTTATATCGCGCAGCCGGTGACATTTGCATTTTGGCCTCTTCTGCGGCTACCTTATAATCCTCCTCCAATTTATTGATGCGTTCTTCCCTCTCACGCTTCTTTCTGGAAGCCAATTGGATGAGTCTGCCTCTAATAGTGGGCTTATGTGCTTCCCAGCATATTGTCGCCGAGACCTCAGAGGACTCATTTTGTAAAAAGTATTCCACCAACATCTCCGAGACCGAGGAGATAACCTCTGGATCTGAGAGAAGTGAGTCATTGAGAGACCAAGAACCTCCCATTGGCTTAGATGACAAGGATTTCAATTTAGGAATTGGCCATCATGGTCTGACCACGAGATTGGGATGATTTTAACAGACCGCATCTGAGGTAGATATCTTTGGAGGAGGAATATATGGTCAATCCTAGCATAAGTGTTATGCGGGGATGAAAAATGAGTAAAATTACGGCATCCTGGATGCGCTTCTCTCCAGCAATCCACAAAGGAATGCACATCCAGTAATTTCCTACATTTTTTTGAAGCCGCCGCAGATTGGGTACCCACTATAGGATTTTTAGGGGACTGTCTGTCCAAGTAGGGATTTAGGGTGAGGTTAGAATCTCCACAGATTAATGCCATACCCTGCGCAATTTCCCCCACTTCATTAAAGAATTTAGAGAGGAACACACCCTGGTAATATTAGGGCATAATAATTTGCTATAGTCCCTACAGTATCCTGAAGGGTCCCTATCAGGATCACAAATCTCCCATCTGAGTCCACTATCTCTTTTTGACATACAAATTGAGTCCCCCTACGAAATCCAATCAAAACTTCCCTCTGTTTAGTCTCTACACAACTCATGAATACCTGGCGGTACGAAGAATACTAAAAGTTGGGTCTGGAGGATTTTGAGAAGTGGGTCTCCTGCAAACAGATCACATCAGGACGCAGTGCTCTAATCTTGCGGAATGCCATGCTCCTTTTATTGGGAGAATTAAATCCCTGCAAGGATAAAACAGAAGTCATTATAACCTCTCGAATTACCACCAGCACACAAGAAAAAAAGAAGACAAATAAATAAATTAAAAGGAAAAAGAAAAAACTATATGAAAGGGGATGATTAAACTTAACTTGTGAGCCCCTTTAAAGAGGACCTTTATTAAACACTACCCACCCCCAGAGGGATGAGCTGACCGGAGGTCTAAAACAGACCACTATGGTCTCAGGCACCCAGACAGCTCTGACCCTCCCGGGGTGACCAGGGTCCCTCTGAGCTCCTCAGAGGGGTAGGCCCGCCAAACCCCCCAAAGAGGGAAGACGGTACCCTTTAAAAAACAACCCTAAAAAATATTGAAAGGGCCTAGGGCCCTTAACAGTAGTACAAGAAAAAACAGGCACTCAGCAGAGCACCCAACTCTCACCCAACTACTAATTGAACCAGAGGGAACTATCCCTCTAGCTCTTTAGAACATGTATTTGCCAGCAGCCACACAGGGGTGAATCAACCTGAAACAACAACTAGTTATTGCGCATAACCTAAAACAGAGCCATATCAACAAATCAGCTCATACATAAAGAAAGCACTATGCATGAAGCTCCAATTTAACCTAAAAAAGTAAAAGGAAAAACACTGTAAGGGCCATCCCATAGGGAGAAGGATGCAGGAATCTTCATCCAGACATATTAGCTCAGGTCACTTCAGGGCTTAAGCCATCCAGGTCCAGAGAAAGTCTCCACTTAAACACAGACCAAAGGACCCACATTCATCTTCAGGTATCGCTGAAATCCAGAGAAGAGCTCCTATCACCCATACGCAGCCCCCGCCTCTGCCTTTTGCCAGCTCTCTGGGGGAGTCCTCCAAATTCCTCGGGGATTTAACAGGTGGTTGTCGGAGGAGACCCACTGATGACATCTGGGATCGTAACTCCTCTACAGTAGAAGCTGAGTATGGGGAGTCCTTGAAAGAGAATGAAATACGAAAGGGAAAGCCCCACTTGTATTTGATTTTCCTCTCTTGAAGAATAACAAGCAGGGGTCTCATTTCTTTTCTCTGTGCCATAGTGGTGGCTGACAAATCAGAAAAAAATCTGGTATTTATGTCCCTGGAATTGCAACGTATTGGCATTCCTCCCCGCTCTCTGTATAGCTTCTTTGGTGGCAAAAAAATTTCACGATAATGTCCCTTGGGGGTTCCTCAGGGGGTCTACGTGGGCCCAGCGCCCTATGAATGCGATCAAACTCCAATCGATCAACTGGTATCCCCAGCTCCAGCTCTTGGCACAGGGCAGTGACCGCTGCTCTAACATCCTCGATGTGCTTTGGGAGGCCCCTGAATCTAAGGTTGGACCTTCTGTCCCTATTTTCCATTCTCTTCAAGTTTAGAGGACAGGAGTCCATTGAGCATCTTAAGCTGGCCCACCTCTTAATCTATGACTTCTTGTGCAGCTGTGACCTCCCCCAGCCTAGTTTCCAGGGTAGTTATGCTCAAAGTCACCTTTTCTAACTCCTTTGAAAGGTGCTCGGTGATATGCTTAGTATTATAAGTAAGGGCTTTTTGCAGGAGAGATTCAAACTGAAACAGGATGTCAGGACTTACTGCAGACTGCAAAGCAGAGCTGGGTACAGCCACCTCGTCCCTCTCACTGGCAAGGAAGGAGACCTCGCTGCATTCAATTTCCTCCAGCTCCACTAGCTCCGCAGATGTGAGCTCCGCCGCCATCTTGAAAGTGCCTGCAGCGCTGAATGACAAGCTGTGCAGGTCCCGCAGGAGCCGCCCAAACCACCGCTGAGACCCCGACTGGCACCCCAGGATCCTCCAGTGAGCTTCCCCCACACTCTCCGGGTCGGTATGTGCTTTGTCCCGCAGATCTGGCCCCGATTGTGACCGCTGGGCACAGAGCTCTTCAGCGTGCGTCCATCCCGCTCTGATGCGCATGCGCACTCCGCTGGTTAGTGTTTTTTTATTTTTTTGTGCTTAATCAAGTGACACAGGATCCCTGGCCTGTTCTGAACGTTTCTTTGGTTAATTATTGTACTTAGGTTATCCACTGCTAATTTGCGTTTTCATGCCTGCCAATCATGTGTCTTGTCATTTGTGTGTCCCCAATGTTAATGCATGAGTTTTTCGCTTGGTCACTGTGCTGCCATCCCAGTTAAAGTCATTTTCTGTATTGCACCTGGCTCTGTATGCCTGAGAGTCATGGTTTCACAGAGCCAGCACTGGGGCTGTTCTTTTACATGTTAAATTTGATTGATTTCTGGCACTCCCCACTGGCGCTACCTATTGCTAGCTCCATTGGAAACAAAATGGGGCACAGCGCCACATTGCCTTCACTGCCGAACACTAACAGCGCCGTCTGCCCATGGCTGGTGTTGTGGCAGAGGAGCTAATAGTGCCTCTCGGCAGATGCTCAGGTGGTGCTACCAGGCACTAATGATAAATTAGGCTGCCAGTGCTTATAGTGGATTAATTAATCATGTTTGTATCCACACACTGCCAGGTTACATTGAAACTGATCCTATACACTAAAACTAAAAAGCCCATCCCCCAACTAACCCCCATTAACAGCTTAACATAAACTGGGTGACATGGTTTGCTGAAAATACAGGAATACAGGAAAATGGCAGATGAATGGAGTAAGAACCAGGGAAGTATGTATGGTAATCTGGTATTCAAAGTTAGCAAGTTTGTAGCTTAAAATGGGACCACTCTAAAGAGGAGCAACTACCCCAGTGGTCTCCCTCATTATGAGGCATCCTGAATTGGTTTGCCCCACTATGTAAAATCCCGGGATGCACCCAGCTGGAGGCACAAAATTGATGATAGTGAAAATCTTTTTTTTTTGTTCCTCTTAAGGTAACTCGAGCTTTCTTTTTATACAGCTGAGCTTTGGGTTGTTCAGTAAAGTACATATAGCCTATAGCAGGATTTGTTGCCTGTTAACCA
Source organism: Gastrophryne carolinensis (assembly GCA_027917425.1). Lineage (NCBI taxonomy): Eukaryota > Metazoa > Chordata > Amphibia > Anura > Microhylidae > Gastrophryne > Gastrophryne carolinensis. The sequence continues at coordinate 374,940,183 of CM051237.1, read as the reverse complement.
AATTATCTGGCCAGAACATTACCACTAGAGATGAGCGAACTTTTGAAAAATTCGATTCGACTGATTCGCCGAATTTTCCGACAAAAATCGTTTCGACCCGAATAAATTCGCGACGAATCGCTATTAAAAACGGCTATTTCTGAGCCTCCTACAGCCTCAATAGGGTTGTAAACCATTCAGCCTTGCTGTAACACGCACAGGATGCGTGCTGGGTTTGTTAAATAATACTTTGAAGAAATATCACATGCAGATCAGAGGCATCGCTAATAGAATCGCAGAGCGGCACAATTGCAGACAGTTGAAGTGGCATCACTATGAGGGGCAGAAGGAGCCCAAATATACACTGGAGTTGGCCTCAGGAGCCCAAAAATTGGATGAATCACACCCTGGAGTTGGCAGAAGTTGGCAGCAGCAGCAGCAGCAGGAGCCCAAATATACACTGGAGTTGGCTTCAGGAGCCCAAAAATTGGATGAATCACACCCTGGAGTTGGCAGAAGTTGGCAGCAGCAGCAGCAGGAGCCCAAATATACACTGGAGTTGGCCTCAGGAGCCCAAAAATTGGATGAATCACACCCTGGAGTTGGCAGAAGTTGGCAGCAGCAGCAGCAGGAGCCCAAATATACACTGGAGTTGGCCTCAGGAGCCCAAAAATTGGATGAATCACACCCTGGAGTTGGCAGAAGTTGGCAGCAGCAGCAGCAGCAGGAGCCCAAATATACACTGGAGTTGGCTTCAGGAGCCCAAAAATTGGATGAATCACACCCTGGAGTTGGCAGAAGTTGGCAGCAGCAGCAGCAGGAGCCCAAATATACACTGGAGTTGGCTTCAGGAGCCCAAAAATTGGATGAATCACACCCTGGAGTTGGCAGGAGTTGACAGTAGCAGCAGCAGGAGCCCAAATATACACTGGAGTTGGCTTCAGGAGCCCAAAAATTGGATGAATCACACCCTGGAGTTGGCAGGAGTTGACAGCAGCAGCAGCAGGAGCCCAAATATACACTGGAGTTGGCCTCAGGAGCCCAAAAATTGGATGAATCACACCCTGGAGTTGGCAGAAGTTGGCAGTAGTAGCAGCAGGAGCCCAAATATACACTGGAGTTGGCCTCAGGAGCCCAAAAATTGGATGAATCACACCCTGGAGTTGGCAGAAGTTGGCAGTAGTAGCAGCAGGAGCCCAAATATACACTGGAGTTGGCTTCAGGAGCCCAAAAATTGGATGAATCACACCCTGGAGTTGGCAGAAGTTGGCAGTAGCAGCAGCAGGAGCCCAAATATACACTGGAGTTGGCTTCAGGAGCCCAAAAATTGGATGAATCACACCCTGGAGTTGGCAGAAGTTGGCAACAGCAGCAGCAGGAGCCCAAATATACACTGGAGTTGGCCTCAGGAGCCCAAAAATTGGATGAATCACACCCTGGAGTTGGCAGAAGTTGGCAGTAGTAGCAGCAGGAGCCCAAATATACACTGGAGTTGGCTTCAGGAGCCCAAAAATTGGATGAATCACACCCTGGAGTTGGCAGAAGTTGGCAGCAGCAGCAGCAGGAGCCCAAATATACACTGGAGTTGGCCTCAGGAGCCCAAAAATTGGATGAATCACACCCTGGAGTTGGCAGAAGTTGGCAGTAGTAGCAGCAGGAGCCCAAATATACACTGGAGTTGGCTTCAGGAGCCCAAAAATTGGATGAATCACACCCTGGAGTTGGCAGAAGTTGGCAGTAGCAGCAGCAGGAGCCCAAATATACACTGGAGTTGGCTTCAGGAGCCCAAAAATTGGATGAATCACACCCTGGAGTTGGCAGAAGTTGGCAGCAGCAGCAGCAGGAGCCCAAATATACACTGGAGTTGGCCTCAGGAGCCCAAAAATTGGATGAATCACACCCTGGAGTTGGCAGAAGTTGGCAGTAGTAGCAGCAGGAGCCCAAATATACACTGGAGTTGGCCTCAGGAGCCCAAAAATTGGATGAATCACACCCTGGAGTTGGCAGAAGTTGGCAGTAGTAGCAGCAGGAGCCCAAATATACACTGGAGTTGGCTTCAGGAGCCCAAAAATTGGATGAATCACACCCTGGAGTTGGCAGAAGTTGGCAGCAGCAGCAGCAGGAGCCCAAATATACACTGGAGTTGGCCTCAGGAGCCCAAAAATTGGATGAATCACACCCTGGAGTTGGCAGGAGTTGACAGTAGTAGCAGCAGGAGCCCAAATATACACTGGAGTTGGCTTCAGGAGCCCAAAAATTGGATGAATCACACCCTGGAGTTGGCAGAAGTTGGCAGCAGCAGCAGCAGGAGCCCAAATATACACTGGAGTTGGCCTCAGGAGCCCAAAAATTGGATGAATCACACCCTGGAGTTGGCAGAAGTTGGCAGTAGTAGCAGCAGGAGCCCAAATATACACTGGAGTTGGCTTCAGGAGCCCAAAAATTGGATGAATCACACCCTGGAGTTGGCAGAAGTTGGCAGTAGCAGCAGCAGGAGCCCAAATATACACTGGAGTTGGCCTCAGGAGCCCAAAAATTGGATGAATCACACCCTGGAGTTGGCAGGAGTTGACAGTAGCAGCAGCTGGAGCCCAAATATACACTGGAGTTGGCTTCAGGAGCCCAAAAATTGGATGAATCACACCCTGGAGTTGGCAGAAGTTGGCAGCAGCAGCAGCAGCAGGAGCCCAAATATACACTGGAGTTGGCTTCAGGAGCCCAAAAATTGGATGAATCACACCCTGGAGTTGGCAGAAGTTGGCAGCAGCAGCAGCAGGAGCCCAAATATACACTGGAGTTGGCCTCAGGAGCCCAAAAATTGGATGAATCACACCCTGGAGTTGGCAGAAGTTGGCAGTAGTAGCAGCAGGAGCCCAAATATACACTGGAGTTGGCTTCAGGAGCCCAAAAATTGGATGAATCACACCCTGGAGTTGGCAGAAGTTGGCAGTAGCAGCAGCAGGAGCCCAAATATACACTGGAGTTGGCTTCAGGAGCCCAAAAATTGGATGAATCACACCCTGGAGTTGGCAGGAGTTGACAGTAGCAGCAGCAGGAGCCCAAATATACACTGGAGTTGGCCTCAGGAGCCCAAAAATTGGATGAATCACACCCTGGAGTTGGCAGGAGTTGACAGTAGCAGCAGCAGGAGCCCAAATATACACTGGAGTTGGCTTCAGGAGCCCAAAAATTGGATGAATCACACCCTGGAGTTGGCAGAAGTTGGCAGCAGCAGCAGCAGCAGGAGCCCAAATATACACTGGAGTTGGCTTCAGGAGCCCAAAAATTGGATGAATCACACCCTGGAGTTGGCAGAAGTTGGCAGCAGCAGCAGCAGGAGCCCAAATATACACTGGAGTTGGCCTCAGGAGCCCAAAAATTGGATGAATCACACCCTGGAGTTGGCAGAAGTTGGCAGTAGTAGCAGCAGGAGCCCAAATATACACTGGAGTTGGCTTCAGGAGCCCAAAAATTGGATGAATCACACCCTGGAGTTGGCAGAAGTTGGCAGTAGCAGCAGCAGGAGCCCAAATATACACTGGAGTTGGCTTCAGGAGCCCAAAAATTGGATGAATCACACCCTGGAGTTGGCAGGAGTTGACAGTAGCAGCAGCAGGAGCCCAAATATACACTGGAGTTGGCCTCAGGAGCCCAAAAATTGGATGAATCACACCCTGGAGTTGGCAGGAGTTGACAGTAGCAGCAGCAGGAGCCCAAATATACACTGGAGTTGGCTTCAGGAGCCCAAAAATTGGATGAATCACACCCTGGAGTTGGCAGAAGTTGGCAGCAGCAGCAGCAGGAGCCCAAATATACACTGGAGTTGGCTTCAGGAGCCCAAAAATTGGATGAATCACACCCTGGAGTTGGCAGGAGTTGACAGTAGCAGCAGCAGGAGCCCAAATATACACTGGAGTTGGCCTCAGGAGCCCAAAAATTGGATGAATCACACCCTGGAGTTGGCAGAAGTTGGCAGTAGTAGCAGCAGGAGCCCAAATATACACTGGAGTTGGCTTCAGGAGCCCAAAAATTGGATGAATCACACCCTGGAGTTGGCAGAAGTTGGCAGTAGCAGCAGCAGGAGCCCAAATATACACTGGAGTTGGCCTCAGGAGCCCAAAAATTGGATGAATCACACCCTGGAGTTGGCAGGAGTTGACAGTAGCAGCAGCAGGAGCCCAAATATACACTGGAGTTGGCTTCAGGAGCCCAAAAATTGGATGAATCACACCCTGGAGTTGGCAGAAGTTGGCAGCAGCAGCAGCAGGAGCCCAAATATACACTGGAGTTGGCCTCAGGAGCCCAAAAATTGGATGAATCACACCCTGGAGTTGGCAGAAGTTGGCAGTAGTAGCAGCAGGAGCCCAAATATACACTGGAGTTGGCTTCAGGAGCCCAAAAATTGGATGAATCACACCCTGGAGTTGGCAGAAGTTGGCAGTAGCAGCAGCAGGAGCCCAAATATACACTGGAGTTGGCCTCAGGAGCCCAAAAATTGGATGAATCACACCCTGGAGTTGGCAGGAGTTGACAGTAGCAGCAGCAGGAGCCCAAATATACACTGGAGTTGGCTTCAGGAGCCCAAAAATTGGATGAATCACACCCTGGAGTTGGCAGGAGTTGACAGTAGCAGCAGCAGGAGCCCAAATATACACTGGAGTTGGCTTCAGGAGCCCAAAAATTGGATGAATCACACCCTGGAGTTGGCAGGAGTTGACAGTAGCAGCAGCAGGAGCCCAAATATACACTGGAGTTGGCCTCAGGAGCCCAAAAATTGGATGAATCACACCCTGGAGTTGGCAGGAGTTGACAGTAGCAGCAGCAGGAGCCCAAATATACACTGGAGTTGGCTTCAGGAGCCCAAAAATTGGATGAATCACACCCTGGAGTTGGCAGGAGTTGACAGTAGCAGCAGCAGGAGCCCAAATATACACTGGAGTTGGCCTCAGGAGCCCAAAAATTGGATGAATCACACCCTGGAGTTGGCAGGAGTTGACAGTAGTAGCAGCAGGAGCCCAAATATACACTGGAGTTGGCTTCAGGAGCCCAAAAATTGGATGAATCACACCCTGGAGTTGGCAGAAGTTGGCAGTAGCAGCAGCAGGAGCCCAAAAAATGGCCTAAAGACATAAATATGTTTTGCACCATTTGTAAAGTGTAAAACGTGGCACCATGCTGAATCTAGTCGCATGCATCAGGCATTGGTGGGTGGAAATCCTGGCTGATCCATCCCTGATTCATTTTGACAAAGGTGAGTCTCTCCACATTTTTAGTTGACAGACGAGTTCTCCTCGCCGTAACTATGGCCCCCGCCGCACTAAACACCCGCTCAGATGGCACGCTACTTGCCGGGCAGGACAGCTTTTCCAGGGCAAACTCTGCTAGTTGCGGCCACAAATCAAGTTTGGCTGCCCAGAAGTCCAGCGGATCCTCAAGGTGTGTTGGCATGGTCATGTCAAAGTATGACATGACCTGCTGGTTCAGGTCCTGCTCCAGGTCTTCCTGCTGCTCATGAGTAGCCTCACTATGCGGGTGTAGAAAGCTACTCATTAGCGACTGAAGACTGAGGCTGCTGCTGCTGATGGAGCTTCTGCTGCTGCTGCTGCCAACCCCCCCAGCGGCCATGGCAGTGGAAGGTGAGCGCAGAGGTCCCCTCGAGTCAGACCTGCGAGAGTATGGACCATGGCGCAGATAGGCATCGGCCAACTGCCTACGTAGAATGTCTTTGTAGTAGTTGAGTTTGTCCTCCCTCTCGGTGGGTTTAAAAAATGCCCCCATTTTGTGCCGGAAGCGAGGGTCCAATAAGGTGGACAGCCAGAAGTCATCCCGCCGACAGATGGAAACAATTCTGGGGTCACTACGCAAGCATGTGAGCATGCTTCGTGCCATTTGCGCAAGTGACTCGGATGGACTACCTGTCTCCATCTCCACTGCATACTGCCACGGTGTGCCCGGGTCCTCTGTCTCTCCTTCCTCAAAAACCTCTAGCTCCTCTGGCTGCTCCTGCTCCTCCTCTCCTGTCCGCTGACTAGATAAACCAGCCATTTCGCCAAGCCTAAACTGTGTTTCGCTGGGCAACTCCTCCTCCTCCTCTTCCTCCTCCTCCTCCTCCAGTTCAGCTCCAACGGGGTTCATGTGGCCGTAAGATGTAAACGCCATGTCTCCAGTGCCCTGACCAGCCATGGTTTCCAACATGTGCTGTAGTACATGAAGCAGTGGAATCACGTCGTTCATCCCGTAATCCTGCCGACTGACAAATAAAGTGGCTTCCTCAAAGGGCCTGAGCAAACGGCAGGTGTCACGTATGAGCTGCCACTGGTTGACATTGAAGTTACACAGGGGAGTCCCCCTATCTGCTTGGATCATCAGGAAATCCGTGATGGCTTTTCTCTGTTCATATAATCGGTCCAACATGTGAAGGGTGGAATTCCAACGGGTGGAAACATCGCAAATCAGACTATGTTGGGGGATACCATTCTGACGCTGTAGCTCAAGAAGGGTGTGTTTGGCGGTGTAGGAGTGGCTGAAGTGCATGCAAAGTTTCCGTGAAGTTGTTAGGATGTCCTGCAGATGGGGGGAACACTTCAGAAACCGCTTGACAACCAGATTGAAGACGTGAGCCATGCAGGGGGCATGGGTCAGGCTTCCTTGGCGCAGCGCAGACAAAATGTTCTTCCCATTGTCGGTAACCATGATTCCCATTTTAAGTTTTCTCGGAGTAAGCCATGTTTGGATTTCCTGATGAATACATTTAAGCAGTTCCTCCCCTGTGTGACTCCGTTCGCCAAGACAAACCATGTGAAGCACTGCGTGACACCTCCGTGCCCTGCACACATGGTAGACTGGAGGGGCACTGAGACTTGAGCCTACAGTGGAGGGTGAGGAGATGGCGGAGGATGAGGAGGCCGAGTCGCACGGTGTCACAGGTCCAATGGGCAGAGAGCGCGGAGGCCGAAGCGGCGTGACCTGTCCAAGTTGCTGCTGCAAAGGGACCACATTCACCCAGTGGGCCGTAAACGACATGTACTGCCCCTGACCGTAGTTACAGCTCCAGATGTCGGCGCTGCCATGTATTTTGCTACACACCGACAGGCTCAAGGACTGGCCCACCTTCTGTTCAACAAAAGTGTGCAGCGCTGGTACTGCCTTCTTGGCAAAGAAATGACGGCTTGGGACTCTCCACCTCGGCTCGGCACAAGCCATCAGTTCTCTGAAAGGTGCAGATTCCACCACCTGAAAAGGGAGCGACTGCAGCACCAGCAACTTGGACAGGAGCACATTCAGCTTCTGCGCCGTAGGATGAGTGGGCGCATACTGCTGTCTCTTGGACATGGCTTCGCTGATGGATTGCTGGCGGGATGCATGACTTGGAGGAGGAGGAGGAGGAGCAGGAGCGACAGAGGATGGGTGTGACGCACAGCTGCCTTCGGCTGAGGTGCTGGAGCCTTGGCTGGCAGAAATTGGGAGCTCACTTGGTGAGGAAGCAGACTGGACCACCCCTTGGGAGCCTCGGTTCTCCCAGGTCGTTTTATGGTGACGCATCATATGTTGACGCAGGGCCGTGGTGCCAACATTTGGACCCTGGCCACGCTTCACCTTTTGCCTACATATCTTGCATGTGGCCATGTTACCCTCCTGCGGATGCCTCAGGAAAAACTGCCACACTGCCGAGTAGCTACTTTTCCCACCCCCTGGCCTCACTGATTCACTGCTGCTGTTGCCAACTCCAGGAACCCCTGCTCCACTACCTCCCGATAAGGTAGACTGCCGCACAGCAGGTGCTCTACCCCGGCCCCGGCCCCGGCCGGCTCCAGCCTTTGGAATTGTGCCCCCATGCTGACTGCTACCACCTTGCTGCCTCAGCTGCTGACTCCGGGGCAACCTGCGCCCCTCTTCTCCTGATGATGACGATGAAGCCCCTTCATCACCCGGCTCCCAAGTGCGATCGGCTTCATCGTCATCATCATCACCGGGTTGTGGCTGTACGTCACTGATGTTCGTGGATTCGTCAACAGTGTCTGGCGCAGGAGCTGGAACGCTCGCAGCACCCACGACACTGTCCACATCACTATTTGTCTGCCTAGCTAAAGAAGCCACCTCCATTTCTTGGCTGGGCAGTAGCTGCTGACTGTCCTCCTGTATCTGATCGTCCTCCTCACTAAAGAGTGGAGCTGAACCCAAAGCATAGGATACGTCGCTGGGGGAGGGAACGGCGTAGGACAGAGGCAATGGGAGGACAGGGACTGCTCTCGGGGCATGCCAACTCAGGGTTGTGTCAGAGGAACCTACCGACCCTAGACTGGGGGTCTCAGATGTAAGTTGTGATGATGTTGTTGATGAGCGCGTCAGCCAATCTACCACGGCAGATGCGTTACTGGTGGAGACCCGACCGCTAGCAGATACTGGCAGATTAGGTCTCTCAGCGTGACTCCTGCTGCTACTGGCCCCCAGTCTGATGCGAGCTCTGCCTGCGGAATCTTGGCCTCTGCCACTCCTCTTTTCACTTCCAGGCACTTGTCTGCCCGACATAGTCTAACTGGCGTGGTAGTAGGTGATATTTTAAGAACCCCCAGGCAGCAGTGGGTCTATATAAAACAGAATATAATGCACACCAAAAGTGAGCAGTAACACTCAGCCTCCAACAGGCCTGCTTAGTGTAAATAAGAGAGCTGCTTAGTGTAAATAAAGAGGGGTATGCTATGTTACAGAATGGGATGCCTCAACAGAAGTGCACCTGGCAGGCAGCAGTAAGCCTATGCCCAGCAAAAGTGTCTTATAATATAAATATAATAAGAGCAAATGCTTATATGGTCTTAAACAGAGGCTGCTTTAGTCACAGAATGGGATGCCCTGGGCAGGAATGGACCTGGCAGGGTCCAGTAGGGCTTTGGCCAGCAAAAGTGTCTTTATCAGGCTAATTTCAAATATGATAAGAGCAAATGCTTATATGGTCTTAAACAGAGGCTGCTGTAGTCACAGAATGGGATGCCCCGGGCAGGAATCGACCTGGCAGGGTCCAGTAGGGCTTTGGCCAGCAAAAGTGTCTTTATCAGGCCTGATTTCTATGAGAATAAGTGCAAATGTTTATTATGCTATTAAATAGAGGCTGCTTTAGTCACAGAATGGGATGCCAGTGCCACAAAAACCAGAGAGCATGCACAGCAAAAGTGTCTTTATCAGGCCTGATTTCTATGAGAATAAGTGCAAATGTTTATTATGCTATTAAATAGAGGCTGCTTTAGTCACAGAATGGGATGCCAGTGCCACAAAAACCAGAGAGCATGCACAGCAAAAGTGTCTTTATCAGGCCTGATTTCTATGAGAATAAGTGCAAATGTTTATTATGCTATTAAATAGAGGCTGCTTTAGTCACAGAATGGGATGCCAGTGCCACAAAAACCAGAGAGCATGCACAGCAAAAGTGTCTTTATCAGGCCTGATTTCTATGAGAATAAGTGCAAATGTTTATTATGCTATTAAATAGAGGCTGCTTTAGTCACAGAATGGGATGCCAGTGCCACAAAAACCAGAGAGCATGCACAGCAAAAGTGTCTTTATCAGGCCTGATTTCTATGAGAATAAGTGCAAATGTTTATTATGCTATTAAATAGAGGCTGCTTTAGTCACAGAATGGGATGCCAGTGCCACAAAAACCAGAGAGCATGCACAGCAAAAGTGTCTTTATCAGGCCTGATTTCTATGAGAATAAGTGCAAATGTTTATTATGCTATTAAATAGAGGCTGCTTTAGTCACAGAATGGGATGCCAGTGCCACAAAAACCAGAGAGCATGCACAGCAAAAGTGTCTTTATCAGGCCTGATTTCTATGAGAATAAGTGCAAATGTTTATTATGCTATTAAATAGAGGCTGCTTTAGTCACAGAATGGGATGCCAGTGCCACAAAAACCAGAGAGCATGCACAGCAAAAGTGTCTTTATCAGGCCTGATTTCTATGAGAATAAGTGCAAATGTTTATTATGCTATTAAATAGAGGCTGCTTTAGTCACAGAATGGGATGCCAGTGCCACAAAAACCAGAGAGCATGCACAGCAAAAGTGTCTTTATCAGGCCTGATTTCTATGAGAATAAGTGCAAATGTTTATTATGCTATTAAATAGAGGCTGCTTTAGTCACAGAATGGGATGCCAGTGCCACAAAAACCAGAGAGCATGCACAGCAAAAGTGTCTTTATCAGGCCTGATTTCTATGAGAATAAGTGCAAATGTTTATTATGCTATTAAATAGAGGCTGCTTTAGTCACAGAATGGGATGCCAGTGCCACAAAAACCAGAGAGCATGCACAGCAAAAGTGTCTTTATCAGGCCTGATTTCTATGAGAATAAGTGCAAATGTTTATTGTGCTATTAAATAGAGGCTGCTTTAGTCACAGAATGGGATGCCAGTGCCACAAAAACCAGAGAGCATGCACAGCAAAAGTGTCTTTATCAGGCCTGATTTCTATGAGAATAAGTGCAAATGTTTATTATGCTATTAAATAGAGGCTGCTTTAGTCACAGAATGGGATGCCAGTGCCACAAAAACCAGAGAGCATGCACAGCAAAAGTGTCTTTATCAGGCCTGATTTCTATGAGAATAAGTGCAAATGTTTATTGTGCTATTAAATAGAGGCTGCTTTAGTCACAGAATGGGATGCCAGTGCCACAAAAACCAGAGAGCATGCACAGCAAAAGTGTCTTTATCAGGCCTGATTTCTATGAGAATAAGTGCAAATGTTTATTATGCTATTAAATAGAGGCTGCTTTAGTCACAGAATGGGATGCCAGTGCCACAAAAACCAGAGAGCATGCACAGCAAAAGTGTCTTTATCAGGCCTGATTTCTATGAGAATAAGTGCAAATGTTTATTATGCTATTAAATAGAGGCTGCTTTAGTCACAGAATGGGATGCCAGTGCCACAAAAACCAGAGAGCATGCACAGCAAAAGTGTCTTTATCAGGCCTGATTTCTATGAGAATAAGTGCAAATGTTTATTATGCTATTAAATAGAGGCTGCTTTAGTCACAGAATGGGATGCCAGTGCCACAAAAACCAGAGAGCATGCACAGCAAAAGTGTCTTTATCAGGCCTGATTTCTATGAGAATAAGTGCAAATGTTTATTATGCTATTAAATAGAGGCTGCTTTAGTCACAGAATGGGATGCCAGTGCCACAAAAACCAGAGAGCATGCACAGCAAAAGTGTCTTTATCAGGCCTGATTTCTATGAGAATAAGTGCAAATGTTTATTATGCTATTAAATAGAGGCTGCTTTAGTCACAGAATGGGATGCCAGTGCCACAAAAACCAGAGAGCATGCACAGCAAAAGTGTCTTTATCAGGCCTGATTTCTATGAGAATAAGTGCAAATGTTTATTGTGCTATTAAATAGAGGCTGCTTTAGTCACAGAATGGGATGCCAGTGCCACAAAAACCAGAGAGCATGCACAGCAAAAGTGTCTTTATCAGGCCTGATTTCTATGAGAATAAGTGCAAATGTTTATTATGCTATTAAATAGAGGCTGCTTTAGTCACAGAATGGGATGCCAGTGCCACAAAAACCAGAGAGCATGCACAGCAAAAGTGTCTTTATCAGGCCTGATTTCTATGAGAATAAGTGCAAATGTTTATTGTGCTATTAAATAGAGGCTGCTTTAGTCACAGAATGGGATGCCAGTGCCACAAAAACCAGAGAGCATGCACAGCAAAAGTGTCTTTATCAGGCCTGATTTCTATGAGAATAAGTGCAAATGTTTATTATGCTATTAAATAGAGGCTGCTTTAGTCACAGAATGGGATGCCAGTGCCACAAAAACCAGAGAGCATGCACAGCAAAAGTGTCTTTATCAGGCCTGATTTCTATGAGAATAAGTGCAAATGTTTATTATGCTATTAAATAGAGGCTGCTTTAGTCACAGAATGGGATGCCAGTGCCACAAAAACCAGAGAGCATGCACAGCAAAAGTGTCTTTGTCAGGCCTGATTTCTATGAGAATAAGTGCAAATGTTTATTATGCTATTAAATAGAGGCTGCTTTAGTCACAGAATGGGATGCCAGTGCCACAAAAACCAGAGAGCATGCACAGCAAAAGTGTCTTTATCAGGCCTGATTTCTATGAGAATAAGTGCAAATGGTTATTATGCTATTAAATAGAGGCTGCTTTAGTCACAGAATGGGATGCCAGTGCCACAAAAACCAGAGAGCATGCACAGCAAAAGTGTCTTTGTCAGGCCTGATTTCTATGAGAATAAGTGCAAATGTTTATTATGCTATTAAATAGAGGCTGCTTTAGTCACAGAATGGGATGCCAGTGCCACAAAAACCAGAGAGCATGCACAGCAAAAGTGTCTTTATCAGGCCTGATTTCTATGAGAATAAGTGCAAATGTTTATTATGCTATTAAATAGAGGCTGCTTTAGTCACAGAATGGGATGCCAGTGCCACAAAAACCAGAGAGCATGCACAGCAAAAGTGTCTTTATCAGGCCTGATTTCTATGAGAATAAGTGCAAATGTTTATTATGCTATTAAATAGAGGCTGCTTTAGTCACAGAATGGGATGCCAGTGCCACAAAAACCAGAGAGCATGCACAGCAAAAGTGTCTTTATCAGGCCTGATTTCTATGAGAATAAGTGCAAATGTTTATTATGCTATTAAATAGAGGCTGCTTTAGTCACAGAATGGGATGCCAGTGCCACAAAAACCAGAGAGCATGCACAGCAAAAGTGTCTTTATCAGGCCTGATTTCTATGAGAATAAGTGCAAATGTTTATTATGCTATTAAATAGAGGCTGCTTTAGTCACAGAATGGGATGCCAGTGCCACAAAAACCAGAGAGCATGCACAGCAAAAGTGTCTTTATCAGGCCTGATTTCTATGAGAATAAGTGCAAATGTTTATTATGCTATTAAATAGAGGCTGCTTTAGTCACAGAATGGGATGCCAGTGCCACAAAAACCAGAGAGCATGCACAGCAAAAGTGTCTTTATCAGGCCTGATTTCTATGAGAATAAGTGCAAATGTTTATTATGCTATTAAATAGAAGCTGGCTTTAGTCACAGAATGGGATGCCAGTGCCACAAAAACCAGAGAGCATGCACAGCAAAAGTGTCTTTATCAGGCCTGATTTCTATGAGAATAAGTGCAAATGTTTATTATGCTATTAAATAGAGGCTGCTTTAGTCACAGAATGGGATGCCAGTGCCACAAAAACCAGAGAGCATGCACAGCAAAAGTGTCTTTGTCAGGCCTGATTTCTATGAGAATAAGTGCAAATGTTTATTATGCTATTAAATAGAGGCTGCTTTAGTCACAGAATGGGATGCCAGTGCCACAAAAACCAGAGAGCATGCACAGCAAAAGTGTCTTTATCAGGCCTGATTTCTATGAGAATAAGTGCAAATGTTTATTATGCTATTAAATAGAGGCTGCTTTAGTCACAGAATGGGATGCCAGTGCCACAAAAACCAGAGAGCATGCACAGCAAAAGTGTCTTTGTCAGGCCTGATTTCTATGAGAATAAGTGCAAATGTTTATTATGCTATTAAATAGAGGCTGCTTTAGTCACAGAATGGGATGCCAGTGCCACAAAAACCAGAGAGCATGCACAGCAAAAGTGTCTTTATCAGGCCTGATTTCTATGAGAATAAGTGCAAATGTTTATTATGCTATTAAATAGAGGCTGCTTTAGTCACAGAATGGGATGCCAGTGCCACAAAAACCAGAGAGCATGCACAGCAAAAGTGTCTTTATCAGGCCTGATTTCTATGAGAATAAGTGCAAATGTTTATTATGCTATTAAATAGAGGCTGCTTTAGTCACAGAATGGGATGCCAGTGCCACAAAAACCAGAGAGCATGCACAGCAAAAGTGTCTTTATCAGGCCTGATTTCTATGAGAATAAGTGCAAATGTTTATTATGCTATTAAATAGAGGCTGCTTTAGTCACAGAATGGGATGCCAGTGCCACAAAAACCAGAGAGCATGCACAGCAAAAGTGTCTTTATCAGGCCTGATTTCTATGAGAATAAGTGCAAATGTTTATTATGCTATTAAATAGAGGCTGCTTTAGTCACAGAATGGGATGCCAGTGCCACAAAAACCAGAGAGCATGCACAGCAAAAGTGTCTTTATCAGGCCTGATTTCTATGAGAATAAGTGCAAATGTTTATTATGCTATTAAATAGAGGCTGCTTTAGTCACAGAATGGGATGCCAGTGCCACAAAAACCAGAGAGCATGCACAGCAAAAGTGTCTTTATCAGGCCTGATTTCTATGAGAATAAGTGCAAATGTTTATTATGCTATTAAATAGAGGCTGCTTTAGTCACAGAATGGGATGCCAGTGCCACAAAAACCAGAGAGCATGCACAGCAAAAGTGTCTTTATCAGGCCTGATTTCTATGAGAATAAGTGCAAATGTTTATTATGCTATTAAATAGAGGCTGCTTTAGTCACAGAATGGGATGCCAGTGCCACAAAAACCAGAGAGCATGCACAGCAAAAGTGTCTTTATCAGGCCTGATTTCTATGAGAATAAGTGCAAATGTTTATTATGCTATTAAATAGAGGCTGCTTTAGTCACAGAATGGGATGCCAGTGCCACAAAAACCAGAGAGCATGCACAGCAAAAGTGTCTTTATCAGGCCTGATTTCTATGAGAATAAGTGCAAATGTTTATTATGCTATTAAATAGAGGCTGCTTTAGTCACAGAATGGGATGCCAGTGCCACAAAAACCAGAGAGCATGCACAGCAAAAGTGTCTTTATCAGCCTGATTTCTATGAGAATAAGTGCAAATGTTTATTATGCTATTAAATAGAGGCTGCTTTAGTCACAGAATGGGATGCCAGTGCCACAAAAAACCAGAGAGCATGCACAGCAAAAGTGTCTTTATCAGGCCTGATTTCTATGAGAATAAGTGCAAATGTTTATTGTGCTATTAAATAGAGGCTGCTTTAGTCACAGAATGGGATGCCAGTGCCACAAAAACCAGAGAGCATGCACAGCAAAAGTGTCTTTATCAGGCCTGATTTCTATGAGAATAAGTGCAAATGTTTATTATGCTATTAAATAGAGGCTTGCTTTAGTCACAGAATGGGATGC